>JAPYZE010000388.1:0-80230 GCA_030522805.1 Leptomastidea abnormis
CCTTCCGGAGCTGCTGCTGACCAGAGAACTCTCTTTCTCTCTGCACCACCTCACGCCCGCTTTCTTTCTTTCTTTCTCTCTACCTCGCTCCTCGTACGAGTTCTTTCTTTTTTTGCCACTCCCCCCTTTTTTTTTTTTTTTTTTGCTCGGCCCCGTCACCCACGAATATAACGCCGTTCTCCTGCAGCAGCGCACGCCGGTGTTACCCCTCTCTCTCTCTTTCTTTTTTTCTCGCTTCGTGAGTTCACGCTTTATACAAGAGTGACAGACGATTAAGAAAATGCAGACGAGAAAGATTCTTTAGTCGAAATTATATACTATACACTTTACCGTTCAGCTAATTGCTTTATTTTACTGAATTTTGCCGAATTTACGTGAATTTTGAACGCGACGAGAAACGATTTCGATGAATTTTTATCGTCGTTTTTCGGCTAGAGTATAATATAAGAGACTAGACGTTCTAGCAAGCTTTTTCCCTCTTGTTCACTCTCTCGGGCGTTGCGTGAAATTTAATTGTTTGGCCAGCGTAGCCTGTAATCTGAGGCTTGCCTCTGGAGTATGTTACGCCGCCTGCTCTTGTACCAGTGAGTGAGAAAAAGAGAAACTGTACCTATATATGCGACTATGGGATTGAAGTGCGAGTTGTTATTTCAAATCGATAAGAGTCAACTTGGTATATATATGACTTTTTTCTCTCACTCTGTGAAACCCGAGAAAGAGTGAGAGAAAAAAGTTAAATGCTGAATATTGTAGTTTGATTCATTCGGATGCAGAGAGCCTTTTAATTTACACTATTTCGAGCTTATCTCTCGCAATTTATACCGTGTTCAAGAGATTCCTTCTTTTCTTCTTCTTTATTTTGTAGTCCTTATAGCTAATGGTTAAATAAAAGCATTGTATTAACCAAGTAGAAAAATCTACAATGTGTGAGATTATTTGCTGAGGAAAGATATTAAGATTTTTGTGTTTTATAGCTACACAGAGAAATCGAAATTAAAATCAAATGGAATTTTTAAGAGAGAGTGCATTAATTTTCTTTAATAAGAAAACTTTGCTGGCAACGCGATAAGTCAAAAATGATATACAGAGCCAATAATCTTCCTCTCCTCCCTTCAATGATATATATTCTTGAATTTGATTTGAAAAATTCTTGTACAGCAGGTCCTCATTAAATCACAACAAAGATGACCGACTGGTCTCATAAAAAGAATTTGAAAAATTAAAGAAAAGATATGATTTTGAATAGATTCGATTTTTTATGATTTTGCAATCTTGTCACATTTATCTTTTTTCTTGCGATTTTTAATTAATTCTAATTAAATATTGAAAAATGGCATATATATAATTTTTTTTTATGTTTAAACAATGTCGTTTTACAAGGTGTACAACAAAAACTTTAATGGTAGAAAAGGGAGTTTAGTATAGTATATAATATAGTAGGTGCGCACTCTTAATTAAAAACTGAATTGTAACTACAAAGAAATGAGTAAAATGAAAAAGTAACAAGGTCAAAAAGAAGAATAAATTTGAAAAATCTCATTTTAAAATTCTCATAATATACTTAATCCATTTTTCACGAGACAAAAGTCTAATTTCTTTTTTAGATTTATCATATTAAAAAAAAAAAAACGAATTCGAAACAATTTTTAAAAAATTATTTTTAATCAAATAAGAAATTCTACATTGCAATAAATACTCTTCACACACGTAACATTTTAACAAATTGATTAAAATTAAAATTCCGAAACCCCTTCGTAATATCTCAATATAATTAAAAATGCGAGCTCTCAGAGCTTTTCTCAACAATAAAATCTCCCTCCTCTCCTTCAAGTTCAGTACAATCTTGGCGGGAAAACAATTCGAAGGAAAAGATGCGCACGCGCAAGCAAGCAAACGGGTGATATGTACTCCAAGACGGCGTTGGCAGCCGACTTGACCTGTCTCAACACTTCTCTCCTTTTCTGCCTCGACGAAAAAGCCTCCCTTCTCGACCGACGTCGGCAGCGAGAAACGCATTCAATCGTCTCGACACCCCCACCACATACACACTCACTCCTTCTTCTTTTGCTCTTTCTCTCTTTTTTTTTCTCTCCCTTATTCTCTACCTCGATCCCTCTCTTTTCTGTATACCTACATACATACATACATACATATAACTTCACATTTGTCTTGCGATGTATAAAGCCCGGAGGCTATCGCGTAATTGAGGAGGCGAATGTTTTCGTACCTTTCCCCGAACCTCTTGTTTGTTTTACTTACCTGCTATGCTTTTTTATTTTATTTTTTTTTTTCGTTTTACGTGGATGTGTTAATGTGTGTGTCTTCACGTGAATGCTGATCTTTTTGCTTTTGACTTCGATGCACGTGTGCATATTCCTGATTTATATTCTTCTCATTTTCCTTTTTTTCATTTGCATCTGAAATTAAAAAGTATCACATAAATAAAAAAAAAGCTCTTTTATTTGATACATTAATATATGAAATAAAAGATGACATCAGAAAATTAAAATCTTCAAACGTCGACAGAAAATTGAACCATTTAAAAAAACTAATATAGTCTAGATGAAACGTGATTTTTAAAAAAGGAACAAGATCATCACAGTCTCGTAAAAAATAACACTGATAATTAAGCATTCGCACATACAAGCATCCAGACAATCTATAAGCCCCATCCCTCCCTATATTTTATATTCTAGCGGCGTTTGTGTCGAGGGGCGCGAAAAGCGCGCTTCACACGATGTGCCGAGCACACTTTCATTTGAATCGCAAAATCAACAAAAATTCCAGGCCAGAGCGAAAGTGAGCGAGAGAGAGAGAAAGAGGAGGGTGAGCTAGCGAGTGAGTGACTGACTGACTGACGGTCGGGGGTGTAGGTCTATATAGCAGTAGTAGTAGTAGTAGTTGTAGGTGTACGCGAGTTGTAGAGAGAGGAAGGATGGGGGTGTAAAGGGGGGTGTTGGAAGCGGAGCGGGTATATAGTACACGAGGCGGGAAGTCATTCTGCCGCACGATGACGCCCTCGACCACTTGTTGCTCGCAGCTACTGCTTCTCTCTGTTACTCTGCAGCACTGCTGCTGCTGCTGCTCTTGCTGCGCGTCGATTCGCAAAAAACAATTTGGAATTTGAGCGGCCGCGGGCGGACGAACCGTTTACTCTATACGTGTGTGTACGTGTGATAGTGGATGTGTGTGTACGAGCCTCGGCAGCTATAACATCGATTTATTTACTGCGAGTGGATGGCTGGCTGGGTCGTTGTCACTAGTTTAACTTCTCTCTTTGCTTCTACTCCTTTTTGACAAATTTTTATTAATTATTTAGCTACGGGATACATGACTCTATTTAGCGAATAGACTGAATTTTCAAATAGTTCGAGATGTTGAATGGAATGCAGTGTGGTATATAGGCAATGATCTTTTATCGGATCGCCAGTGAGTTGGGTTTTGAGGGAATTGGGTATATTGGAGAATTGGCGAATCGATGGGGGAGAGCAAGGTCATTGACAACAATGTTGAGCTTTGTACTACTCTCTTTTTTTCTGTGGGCTTTCATCAAAGTTTATTTTCGTTTTCTCTTTATTTGATTATAGAAGAGATGGATGCAACGAGGTATTTTAAATTTTTTGCTCAGAAACATATTTATTAAAATATTTCATGATTTTGTCATTTGCAAAGTCAAATGAAAAATAAAACGCATATATAATTATTCGCAAGGATTGCTGAATTTTTTAATTTTTGCTTTGTCGGCCTAAAAAAAAGAGGTAAAAGAAAATACGCTTTAATTTGCAACATATATATTATACGTTATATACATATATATATATATTTTTTCAGAATATAAAATTCATTTCTCGGAATTTAATGAATTCTTTTGAGAGAGCCGTTTCTATTAGAAATTAATTTTTAACGATAGCGTAATACGCTGTGGCACGGTAAACGAAAAAAAAATTTTTTTTTGCTGAGTAAGAATTTTTTTTTTTAATGTTCACAGCTAAAATTACACTTCAACATGCTCTCCCAAGTTTCACATCAAATTTAACGATACTTATGAAGATTCTGCAAATATGAAATTTATAAAGAAATAAAATTAATGTTTTTTTAATAATTTCTCGGTTTGACAGAAATTTTTGTAAAAATAATAGAAAACAACTTTGAGCAGTAGGTACATTGTTTGAGAGAGTAGAAAGAAAAAAAAAAGTTTCGAGATGATTTTAAAATTCTTTAACAAATTTCTAGCGGCAATCTATTTTTAGAAACATCGAATTTCAAAACGGGTCTTCTGCGATGTCATTGAAAGATGATAGAAAGACGACGATATCGTATTCCCGATTCGCCAAACTTTCAAAACTTGAATTTCTTATTGAATCAAAAAGTTTTGATTCGATAGTTTATATTGAGCGATCAAAAATCGTATTCAAAATAACATTTGCTTTATCGAACAATATACTTCACCTAAATAAAAAAAAAGAAACATTTTTCGATTTACATTTTTTACAAACAAATAATAACAATATTATCTAATCGAGACATTTGAAAAATTATCGCATTGTCAATCTATTTATCTTTTTTTACCCTCGAACGACAACGACGACGACGACAGTATATTTTCTTCTAAGAGCTTTTATCAGCAAGGGCAAACTTTAAAGAATAGAAATTGTCCGATCGCCGAGAGATTAAGTCATCAGCATTACGAAGACAGAGAGAAAGAGTGAGAGAGATAAAGTAAAAAAGCGCTCGTTTGCGCAGAGAGTAAAAAGAAAGAAGCTTTCCTCTCAGAAGGCAATGAAATAAAAGAAAAACAAAGTAAAGTCAAGGGGGGGGGGATCTCATCTCGATCCAAGAAGACGAAGCCAGTAGCAACAGTAGCAGCAAGACATACACACACAGTAATAAGTCAGGGTTGTATCTCAAGTATATTCGTGTGCATATATGTATATGTGTGTGTGTGTATGTCTGGTTTCGGAAGTCGCCGGGCCGAAGTGCGTGATTACAGGTGGTGCTTTTTTTTAAACGAGTAATATTGATTTGGGAGAGGCCTGTATGCCTCCTCTACCCCTGCCGTCTCCCTCTCCCCCTCCCCCCGCCGTCGGCGACGCCGTCGTACCAGCGGTTGCTGCTGCCGGCAGCCACCAGCGCCGCACCTCTCTCTCTCTCTCCTCTCCTACCACTCCCTACCCTTTCAGCTTTACCTCCCCCCCCCCGTAGTGCGCGGGCGCGACTTCAGGCAAGCTTTTTTGCTCGACTCTTTTGCTCGTTCTTTCTCTCCGGCGCTATCGCGATGCATCGGAGGGAGCGGCTAGAGGGGTGGTGGTAGGGTGGCGGAGACGAGCGGTGTCGCGTGTATATACACCAACACGTGCGCGTTGTATGTGCTGGCTTATATATATATATATATATATATATATATATATATATATATATATATATATACACTCGCGCGGTTAGCCCATGAACGGGTGGAGGAAGGGGATATCTTTCTCTCTCTTTCTCTCAGTTTACTTCGTTCTTTTTTCCCCTCTACTCTTTCTCTCTCTCTTTCCCGATCCTCCTTCTATACACACACACGTACGTATAGCTCAGCAGCAGCAGGAGCGCTCAACTCTTTCGCCGCTTATACGAGCCTCTTTTTTATCCGACCATGCTCTCTCCCTCCTCCCCGCCTCCAACTCCAATGCTCTCTCTCTCTCTCCCTCCCTCTCTTTCTCTCCGTCTAGTCGGTGCGCTTGGGTTGCTGGCGCAGTTTCAGGGGCGCCCCTCCTCTGCTCCCTTCTCTCTCTCTCTCTCTTTCTGTATATATAGGGATACCCTCCGGCCACGCTGTGCTACCCCGCTGCTACACACCAACGTACACGTATATATACACATACAACTATAATACACACCAGACTCAGCTCTCTCTTTCTCTCGTGTCCGAACTCTCGAGCGCTCGCTCGCGTTCTTTCTCGGCTTTTTTTTGTTGTTGTCTCCCCTCCTCCTTCCCTTCTCCTCTATCTCTCTCTTTCTCGCTCTTTCTTGCTTGAACGAACGCAGCTCGCGTCTGGTGCTTTCTTTTTTTCTCTCTCTCTCACACTCCTTTAGGGCGCGACAACCCATCGGAGAGAGAAAGAGAGAGAGCCCCTCCACTCCTTTTTCTACTGCCAGCCAGCGTCGCCGGTGCTGTAGCTATACTACTACCACTACTACTTAAACTTATACAACTAAAGCTGGTAACCAACAGATATGTACATACACACAGACACAACTTTTTTCACCCCAGTCAAGCCCAACTTTTTCTTTCCTTCTCTCTCTCTCTCTCTCTCTCTCTCTTTCTCCTGCAGCAGTAGTTGCCTGCACGAATTCCTCTTCCACCTCCTCCTTTGCCGTATAGACTATACTAGCAGTCCTCCTCCTCCTCCTCCTGCCAATTCTCCTCCTTCGTTGCGGCTCTGTCTCACTCCTTCTATTCCCTCCCTCTCTCTCTCTCTCTCTTTCTCTTACCATCACCGCACTTGCTTGCTTGCTCGCTCGCTCGGCGACGGCAGTCTGGCAGCAGCGGACTTTTTCTCCTTCCGACGACGCACATGCATGCACACCAACACACACACACACACATTTATATATTCCAACTCCCTACCATACTCACTCACTCTCTCTCTCTCATTCTTTTTTCTCTCCTTTACTATCAATCTTTCTCTTTCTTTCTCTGCTTCTTTCTCGGCTCCATCCGCGTGTGCATATAGCACCGGCAGCAACAGCAGCAGCAGCAAAACTCTGGTTGTGTCTGGTAGATGAGGTGGGGGGTTGGGGGAGGAGGGATATTTTTGAACTGGATTGGCTTCGAGATGAATCGCGCTAGAGAGAGAGAAAGAGAGAGAGAGAGAGAGAGAGAGAGAGAGAGAGAGTGGGAGTGAGAGAGATCCGGAGAGTTGCCGGTAATATATATACCTATATAATCTGTCACTCTCACCCTCTCGCTCGTCTTTCGGCGCCTCTCTCTCTCTCTCTCTCTCTCTTTCTCTCTATCGTTCTTACGACGACGACGACGACGACGACGAAGCGTGGCAACGCTGCGCCAAGACCGAGACGACGGCTACGAGGAGAAGGAGGAGGAGGAAGAGGAGAGTAATACAACACACAGCGGTGCGCTCCGGTTCTCTCTCTCTCTCTCTTTTTCTTTCTTTCTCTCTTTCTCTCGCTATAGCTTTATAGCACCAAAGAAGAAGGAGGAGAGAAAAAAGAGAGAGGCATATATAGTGGCCGGCTGGCCGGATAGAGAGGACGACGACTAATACATCGAGCAACCGCTGTGCCCGAAAGCCCGCGTTCGCTCACTCTCTGTACCCTCCCCCCCCCCTCTCTCAAGAGAGAGAGAGAGAGAGAGAGAGAGAGTTTTTATATCTCTCGTACGCGAGAAAGGAAGATAAAAGAAGCAGGGAGTCTGCAGCAGGCGTCCTTGCCGGCGAGAGTAAGCACTTTTTTTCTTTCTCTCTCTTTATCTCTCGGTACGTTGTGCATTTATATGTATGTGTGTAAGGCAGTTGCAGGCTCTTCAAACTCCAATCGCTCTGAGACTCCTCTGTCTTATATATGTGTAGTTATTATTGTATACCCCCCCCCCCTTACACTTGTCGTAGTTGTTGGTGAACCGGCATCAAAAAGATTCTTCTTTTCGACTCTTCTTATCCTTGGTAACTACGTTAATGGTTCAAACTTATCATCAATAGTAAAGTTTACCTACTTGAAGATTAAATACTATTACTCCAACTTGACTTATTTCGGAGCAGCAGCAGTAGCAGCAGTTTCAGTAGTAAAAGTAGTATTGTAGGAGTGGTATAGTACTGCCGATCGTCGATGCCGGCAGTAGTTGTAGTAGTAGTAGCAGTTCTGACTATATGCAGCGCCCGTCACCATCACCGCCTCCACCGTCTCGCGTCAGTCGCGTCTCGACGGCGCGCGTGAGGAGGAGCCGGCATGACTGCAGCCTGCAGTAGCTCCGATCGATCATCCACGTTATGTTTTTTCATTAAATTCACAAAATTAAGTGCACAATAATCTAAAAAAAAATAAAAAGTGAATCGTGCAAGTGATAGTCAGACATGATAGATTTTGGCAGAAATCAATTTTTCTCGTTCTGTGATGCAGTGGGAGACGATCAATTTATCAGCAGCACTGCTGCCTTCGTTTTTACTAATCGCGACCAGCCGTCGCAGCATCAAGAACAACAACAACAACGACACAGCTATTACTAACAATACCGCTATAAAAAAAAAAGTCTAGCCGGTCCACTGCAGCCACCGGCAGCGGCAGCCTGTGCAAATAAGGCGGGCCGACACTAGCGCCTCAAGGCTGACCGTTACTACTGAAAACTGACTGCAGGCGTATGGTGGAAAAGCTGCTGCACACGCTACATATATATATATATATATACCTATACTACTTATATTAGTCGCCGGTCCAGCCTCACGATATCAGCAAGGACTAAAATTTCAGTAGCAGCAGCAGAAGTTAATTTATCAAATATAATCGATGTATTCGTCGTCGTTAACGCTTGCATCGTTTAATGTGTATAGAGTATAGTTGCAGTTTGCAGTATAAAAGCCGCATAGCCGCGCGCACGCACATTTGCCGCGCGCGAGTTTGCACGCGCTGCTCTCTATACACACACACCCACACAAACTCATATACACACACAAATATCGGAGCAGCAGCAGCAGAGGCAAGTAGAGGGGTGAAGCCAAGAGAGAACGAGAGAGAAAGATAGAAGGAGCGTGAGGAGAGGGGAGGGAAGTGAAGGGAGTGCGAGTGTGTGGTGCGCGCGCACACACGCGATTTTGCCAGTGCACGCGCTCTTGCGCGCGGGGCAGCAGCCAGCAGCAGTAGTAACCAGCCAGCCAGTAGTAGTTCTCTCTGTCTCGCGTTAATACTGGCGCGCGCTCCTCCTCGCGTGTGATAAGCGCGCGCGCGGGGGCCAGACTCGCTCGCGGCCCACCCGCCTTCTTCTCCCCCCCTGGGCTGCTTGTCTGCTTGCTTGCTTGCTTCGACAGACAAATAAGACACCAACATCGGCAATTATTGCCAAACGACAGCAGTAACAGCAGTAACAGCAGCAGCCCTTCTGTGCAAAGAAGTAGATATACACAAGAGAAAAAAAGACCAAGTGTGCCGCGCCCGCCTCTGGCTAATAGGGAGAACGAGAGTTATATATTTATATTTTGTTATTTTGTTGTTTACTCGTGTTTAAAGCCACCGGTTCTGTACTCTCCGATTTGCCGGTAGACACTGCTCTACTATCTATTGCTCCGGACACCTATACCCAATACATTACATACATACATACACGTGCAAGGTTGTGTATGTGTTTGTTTGTTAGTGTGTAAGTGTGTTTTTTATTAGTGTTTTAAGAGTGATATCGAACTCGCCCTTCCCCTCTGTTCGTGTTAAATTCGCCTACGCGAATTCATACACATACAAACACACGAACAAATACATATATATATACATAGGTATACATACACATAAAGCGAGAAAGAGAGAAAGAGAGAGATACCGGCTGCTACTACTAACCGTCGTTAGTGTGTATCTCAACGATTCGTGACTTGTGTGTCTGTGTGTGTCTGTGTAGTCTCTGTGTGTCAAGCTGTCATCTGTGTGAGTGGCATCTTGGATCATCTCTTTTTCTTTCTCTCTGCTTTATTTCTTTCAAGTAGCAGCTACTAGCCAAGAAGAAAGAAAGAAAGAAAGAAAGAAAGAAAGAAAGAGCAAACGAACGAAGGAAGAAAGAATAAAATAAAATAAAAAAGTCATCGGCAATGGCGCTCTCGACACAGAACCAGTCGGCCTCGTACGTCAATCTCTACTACTCCATCGTACAGAGGGCGGCGATGCGATACTGCAAGGAATACTACGGCTCTGGTGAGTATATTATTTTTGGTGTGTAGTTCACCAATACCACCACCACCACCACCAATACCACTCAGCCGAAGTGTATTCATATATACATAGCCCACCCCCCCCCTACCCCCCCAAACTCCCAAAGACGCGGTACTCCACCCCCCGCGTGTATACACCCGCCGACGCCTTCTTTTTTTTCTTCTTCTTCGTTGTTGTTGTTCTTAATCTATCTTCTCTTCTCTTTCCCACTTTCTTTTTCGTTTTTTCTCTTCTCTTTTTTGTTGCGACGGATGAACCTCCCAACAACATCGGTCGTTCACTCCCGTCGTCGATCTGCTGCTGCTGCTGCTCTGTTATTTGAGTCGTCTTATATAGCAGAGAGCAGGATTATTTTTTGTTCTTCTCTATACGTCTCCCTCCTCCCACACGCGCGCACAAAATCGTAAGTCAAGTGCGAACCAGTTAGATCGTGTTCCAAAGCGCTAATTCAAACGAAAGTTTTTCGAACGAAGGTTCATTGCAAGTTTCAAATCGAATAAGTTATATCGACATAGACATTTACACATACTCGATGGTGTACGCAGTAAAAGATTTTTTTGCAAGGATACATACCACTATATAGATATTCTCATGTTTCCCTTTCGGATACTTTTTTTTTTCCTAGTTGGAATCGATAAAATTCAGAGCTTCCGAGAAGCTTATCTTTTTCTTTCCCTTCTACCTCTTACCTCTCTCTCTCTCTCTCTCTCTCTCTCTCTCTCTCTCTCTCTCTTCTTTCTCCCGCACACTCTGATGGAGAGAAGCTCGGTAGTAGTAGTAGTAGCTATATTTTCGAAGGAAAGAGGGAGGGAGGGAAAATAATATCGTCTGGATCGTCGTTCGCCATTGTGTCTGTCGGCGGCGATTCGATTTACACGCGGGCTTGTTTTACATTTCTACTCTAGTTATATATTATATTTTAATCGAGAGAGAAAGAAAGATAGCAAAGAATTTTGCCGTTTACGATTCTTGGAAGATAAATTAAACTCTGAGAGGCAACGGCCTTCGTAAAACTACAATCGGACCCAGTACGCGAACTAAAGAGATCATCATCATCATATTCTGTCTGTCTTCATGGAAGCCAGTTAAATAACGCGCGTCCAAGCGAGTGAGCGAACGAGTTTGCAATTATATTTGCTCCAAACAGATCAATATGTAAATATATTATTTCAGATATATCGTTTGCCTTGTAAACTTGTTGTTCGACAATCCATTTTTTTTCTTTTTTTTCTTTTTTTTTTGCTATATAATATGAAACGTGTGTTTATATATAACTTCTAATTTTTATGAAATATAACGTATAGTTACAAAAAAAAATTTGTCTTTATACATTATTTGTCCTTCGAGATAGAGAGACACCTTTATCGTTTATAATTTTATGCATCGTTTTATTTTGCCAAGCATACACACACTCAAACACACACAACTGCAATTCATATATTATAAAGAACTTGTCTGCGGGAGATGTACATACGTCGTCGTCGTCCCCCTTAGCCGCGTGTATTTTTCTAAAAGCCACATACATACAGTCTTTCTCTTTCTTATTCTCTTTCTTTCTCTCTCTACCTCTTTTTCAACGTCGTTAGACTCGAGTTACAAGCCATACATCATCAAATTGACACTAAAAAGTGCTAAAAATAGCCGCGAGCGTTAGCGTTTGCGTCTTTAAGCAAGAGAAGAAGAAGAAGAAAAAAAAATTGCGAGCCGAACATTGCGCGCACGTATGTATGTATGTATGTATGTATGTATGTATGTATGTATGTGCGCGAGCGCGAATCGCTTCATTTCGCCGGGAGAGACAGCATATAAGACGAAGGCAGAAAACGACTAATGTGTGTCTATACGTGTATGTGTGTGTGTGTGTGTGTGTATGTCTGAGAGAGAGCAGCTTGACTGGCGACGAGAAAACGACATGTCGACGAGTTTTTGACCCAAGCACACACCAACAAGCAGCAGCAGCAAAGCAGTCTTTCGACGAGAGTTGTTTGATTAATATTGCGTTTTATTGCTGCTTCGAGCTTTTTTTTTCATTATTTTTTTTTTATTTTTTATTTTCTTCACTTTTATTTTTACCCTTTTTTTTTGTGTGTATGGTTGATTTGACGTTAGTTTTAACTGGCAAATAGTCGTTTTGTGGGATGTTCATATATTTTCGGGCAATAAAAGAAAATAAAAAAAAATAAAAAATCACGCAATATTCAAAAGCGATATGTGAAAAAAATGATAAAGTTTTGTTTTAAACGCGTTCAAATTTTGAAATATATTCTTGTATTATGTGGATTATAAACGTTAAAATTCGGCATGACGCGAAGACTTTTAATATTTCCTTATGAATTCACTTTAGTATAGCGTTGATATATGTGTGTATATACATACATGTATTATCAACTTAACTCGGAGATAAAGTGTCAATGAGTCAATTTTATTTTAGCACAAGGAACCGTAATATTAGCCTTTTATTCGAGAAGATGATGATGATGATGATGAAAAAGAAAAAGAAGAGGGAATAATAGTAAGCAAGAACTTATATAGTCTCAGATTAAATAAAGCTCATAATGATAAGAAAAAGAAAATTGCGCGTCTGGCTGAGTTATCTGTTACTACTTAAATATACAACAAAATACAAAAAAAAAACTTTAAAATTATTAACTAAAATCATTTTCTCACACTTAGTTCAAACAACAAATTAAACGATAATCGCATCAATAATATTACAAAGCTAAAAGAGATTATACTTTAATAAACAAAGAAAAAACAAAGTAAAACATAATTTAAAAGAGTAGAAGATATGTATACCTACGGTACAACGGACGGCTGAGTATCTGTATACATATACATGTACGCGCATTTCAACTTGACAATTTCTCGCGGCGAGTTGGTTTCAAGGTCGCACGCCGCCGTGTTCTCTCTCTGTACACCCATTCATCGAGCGGGGGCGGGGGGGGGGGGCAGAGGCAGCAGCAAGCAAGAGGGAGTGGAGTCAGGGAAGGCAAGGGAAGAAAGGGAGGAGGGGGTGGAGGCTGATGGTCGAACGGCCGTCATCATTCATCCATCCGCGACGGTCGAATCCGGCCAGCGCAACGTGTGTATATTGCGTACCTATATACATATATATCTGTATGCCTCTCTCTCTCTCTCTCGCAAGTTGAAAATAAAAAAAAGGATACGTCCGCAGGCGCAATTCGTTGCGGACCCACCAGAGAGTGAGTGAGTGAGAGAGTGAGAGAGTAAGTGCGAGAGCATCGAAGTCAGCCGTCGGTCAGTCGGGCAGCAGCGCAAAAGCCAGTAAAAGAGAGGCAGGGAGGGAGTGAGGAAAAGGGAGTCATTTCGAAAAGCGGTTCGCGTGTGCGCTCTACCACCGGCGCCGCGTGTGCTACTACTACTACTACTACTACTACTACTGGTGTGCATATATATAGGTGTATGTATGTACGTGCAGCCAGCCCGCCGTCATTGCCCTGAGGGAGGCGAGGGAGACTGACTGAGTGGGTGGGTGGGGGGGGGGGGGGGGATGTATGTGTGTGGGTCTGTGTATACCGGCACTACGGCACGTGGCTGGGAGCTGCTCTTCAGTGTGCGTGCCCATTCAAAATTTCCACCTAGTCCCACACACATACACATACACACACACACACTTTGTACGTTTTCTGTGTCCCGCGGTTGAAAAGGGAGAGAGAGAAAGAGAATGATTTTTGCGCGCGAGGGAACTTGAACTACGATGACGGCTCCCGACAAACGCTAGTGTTTTGGAAGGGATGTGTGTTAGTTCGTTCATTCAAGAGGGATTTATGTACTATGTTTGTTTGATGATTGAGAAAAATTTTTTCATGAGAGGATATTTGCAGTCTAATTTTTGCTTTTTGAAAAAGTGAAATTGTTGGTGGCTACATGAAAGTTGGGTTTAAACGGTGTTGGATATTCTTTTAACTTTTAATTTGAAGTAATTAATCGTCAAATTATATTCAAATTGAAATATAAGCTCTTGAAAACTTTTAATAAATAATCTAATTAAGAACAATAAAGCTCAAAGAAAAACAATACTTAATAGGACGAGTTATTAGCGGTAGTTAACGAGTTCGTCAGAGCGGGAAGGAGACCTTGACTCCTCTCTCTCCCTCTTTCTCTATTTTTCGCTACATTCTTTTGAAAAAAAATTTTTTTTTCTTTTTTTAAAATTCATGACATTGACATTGGATGTTGCCTAGAGTGTATATATGCACGTGTGCATATAGAGAGAGAAGAAGTCAAAGAGAAAACAATGTCGTGAATGATAATGTGTATACTATCCAGATTTTGGATTTACACAGTGTTCATACCTGAGATGCTAGTCGTTTTGTAGTATTACGTTGTATAGTAATATGTTAAAGAATTAGAAATCTTGTTTTCTTGTGTTCAATGTCTTTTTTTTTATTGTAAAAAATTGGCATTGGTGTTTAAGGATATTTGAATAATAATTTATTCATTGATGAATTATAGAATACATTAATACGTAACAGAATATAATATCTTTTTAATACACTTTTATTTGCTTTTATTTTTTCTTTTTATTTTTCAACGGCAAATTATATATGAAAACATTTATTTAATGCGTCATTCGCAAATAGGAGTCATATTTGCCAGAGATTAATATTGTTTCTGATTAATCTGACTAAACATTTTAATCAACTAAATTAATCATTTTAATTATGATTATGACTACCTATTTTATACTTATACATTTTAATAATTTCAATTTTAGTCTTATTTATTTATAATATTCCAAACTACTTGCTATTAATCATCTTACAGTTTATACAAATTTTTATTTCATTCTTAATAGTTTATCAAGAAAATAACAAAATTATCCTACATAAAAACAATCTAATTTAATTATAAAATTCAATTTATTTTATTAAAAATTTTCAAGTAAAAAATACTCATCATCTCTTAAGATTCCAACATTTATTTATGCTAACTTACACTTATAAAAAATACCTTAGTACTTTATAAGTGCACGAGAATCAATTGAATGCGATCTCAGGACTCACCGTATATGAGCAAGTGTCATCGAGACCCAAGACGTCATTTTTAATATATTCGCAAAGCTCAGAGAGCAGAGCATACAATATGGGAAAGAGGGATGAAAAGTCTATTCATGGGATTTCTCCACAAAAACGTGGTTGGTTGGCGAGAAAAAGCTCCAGCTAATTGAATTCGCTAATTAAACAGAGCAAGCGTTAGAGAGAGAGGGGAAAGGAGAAAGGGGTTGAAAAAAAAATTTTTTTTTTCCTTACGTGCTCACTCCTACGCGTCGTCCTCCCGTGGTGCGCGCGCTGTGCAAATGTTGAGCTGGGACCGCGAGAGGAAAGTCAAAAGGCGCGAGATCTTCATTGTTCGAGTTTGAAGAGTTCTATGTATGTGTGTGTGTGGGTATGTTATGCTCTTAATTAAGCGCGAATTTTCGAAATTATCTTACTTTTCTGACTGACGTGTGCATTTTGAATATTTTCACTGTCGAAACGAAAGGCTTGAGCGTTGATAACATAGGTGATTCTTGTTCCATCAACCGATTTATTAAATTTGCTTATTCTTGAGAATTAAATTGTTTATTTGGTAGATTATCTAAAAAATTATTGTTGAGTATGTAACATCAGGTAGATGATCGATCTAGTGGTGTACATAGTAGTATAGAAGCTGCTGTTGCTTTTTACGAAAGCTTGAAAAAATTTATTACATACGTGAAAATTCTTTGTCTCGTCGCTGATGTACATTTCATTAAAAATTCGAATAGACAAAGTGTGCTGGTTAATAAATACCTGCTTTACGATCTGCTGCTGCTGTTTCTGCTGCTGTTTTTATTCTAATGAATGTTGTTTCTTTTTTTTTCGGACTTGCGCTCCGAGCAGCTTATGTATTCGTGCATTACACCTGCCAGAGAGACTTGGCTAACTTTGTATATGCGTTGGAGAAAATAAAAAAATAAAAAATGGAGAAAAAGAAAAAGAAAATAGCAAGTGAAAAGATTTTAATTAAAAAATTTTTCGGCAAAAAGTCCAAGAGAACAAAAAAAAAGAAGTTTCTTTTAACTGCGCTTGGTACATTTTTCGAGCTTTACGGATGCTTCTTATGGTACACTTTAGAAATGTTGTTCAAAGACCAAAAAAAAAGAGCTCCAAGAGAAAATTTGTAAGTCAGCCTCAAAATTTTCTTCCGTTTTTGTCAATTTTATTTATTTATTTTTTATTTATCTTACAAAATTTTTCTTACATCAAGTGTTTTATTTGACAAATATAATAATTTTAAAATTTCATTAGTAAAAAAAGTCCATTCAGAATTCTTAACCTGATATTCAACAGATATCAAAATGAAAATTTGATCCACATTATAATTATGAAGTCCTTGGTAGCACTAGACTCTAATTACAAAAACTTTATGGAATTTAACTGCATCTCTTACGTCTAGGATAAGAAAAAAAAAACAAAAACCAAGCTGATTTGCAACGAAGCTCAAAATTTTAGCTCGTTTAAATGCAAATCAGTATAGCGCATTCCAGTTTTTACAACTGCAACATATTCAAATCTACCAAACCGCAGCAGAAAAGCAGTAATTTTTAATCCTCCACATTCCTACAAACACACATACACACACTCGAAAGTAAAGAAAAACAAAAATTACGGCTTATCTCCTCAGTCCTTCGCGTATAGTGAAAGAGGAACAAAACCGAGGTTGAAGCTGCTACTACACCTTGCGCTTTGAGGATACATCACAAAAAACAAAAAGGATATAGCCGAGATAACCATTAGAGAGAGAGAGAGAGAGACCGGGATAAGTTGTCGTATAGTCTTAGTCGCGTAGTGGAGGAGGAGGACAAAAAACACATCGGTATAGAAGCAGAGACATCATCGGGGGGGCCAAGCTGACTAATCGATTTTGCGGTGGGTTGTGCTTGAGGCAGCTGATCTCTCTCTCTCTTTTTCTCTCTCTCTCTCTCTCTCTCTCGAGGATCGCTATGCTCGGCTGACTCACTCTCGCGATGAACAAAGGCTGTACGCTACTCTCGCATGACGCTTTATGTATATGTATATAACATCTACATGTACATACATATAAAACGCGGGTGGAGGCCGTCACGCACGAGTGCTTATTTTTTTTTTCGGCTATATAGGGGGGAATAGTGGTTTAGGTTTGAAAGTATTACGCTTTGCGATATCGTGGTATATATAGAGGAGGCTCTCGATTTCATGGGATTAGACGCGCTTCGAACATCCTGCTGGACTTGGTTAGCAAAAAATAAAAGAGAGAGAGAGAGAGAGAGAGAGAGAGAGAGAGAGCAAAAAAAAAATTGGCTCGAGTGACGGGCAAAGTTCGTTGGCCAAGTACGCCAGGGACGTTTGCTTGAGTTCCGCCTTGGTTTTTGTTTGAGTTTTCAAGTTATTCTTCCTTGAAGCAGCAGCAGCAGTGGAGGAGACTAGATGTAATTTTGAATAATTTTTCTTGAAAAAATTGTTTTCTTAATTTTATGAACTTCCAAGTTTTCAATTCTATTAAAGATATTAGATCTCTGGTAACAGTTCTTTAAAATCTTCTCTTGTATATACTGAAGCTATATCAATTGTGAATATGTTCGGTTAGCGATTGCAATCGACAACATGAGCACCACTGAAGAAGTTATTTACATGCAGTTTGTATGTACACATTATAGTACATACACACACACAGACACATCGGTAGATCCTTGTCGTGATTTAACACCGGTAAAATTGTAGTTTTTTTTTGTTTTTATTTATTTATTTTTTTTTTTGAGAGAGAGAATTACAAGGCAATTTTAACGATATTAGATAAAATTCATATTAACTTCGCTCTCTGCTACTATCCTATGTGCAAAAATTATTAATACGTTAAAAATGTTGATGTATAACTTTTTTAGTATATATCATATACCAATTTTTGTAAAGAATTAATTATCATTTAAAATGTAATATTCCGTCAGTTACGAAACGAACATCAATCAATTTCAAGTTGAATATATTTTGTCCTTGGACTTTAGCAAGGCTAAACACACACCTACACACACACTATACCGTCAATCTATTAATCGTTGTAAATTTGTGATTCATTCTCTCTCTTTCTCTTTCTCTATCTTATCGGTCTATTAAAAAGAAAAGAAGAAGTAAAGAAATGATCGGACACGTACAACAATTAAAATATAAACTAAATATCGACTGTTATAGAAATGCAGGTTGGTGAAGTTGATAAAGAAAGCCCGGTAGCTAGAGAGTCAAGTAAAAAAGAAACAGCAAAGAGAAAGAGAAAGAAAGAATGAGTCGAACAATGCATTATAGGAGCACCTATATAACTTATTTTTTCTCTCTTCTCTTTCTTATTCCTTCTTTGTTTCCCTTTGATTAAGCTACGACAATATTATTTATTAATATCGCGCGCACAGCTCTCGACCTGATCGCATATATATACGGCATCACAATAATATATAGTTTCGCTTCATTATTACTATTTTTTTTTCCAATCTATATCAAACGTTTATATTTGGCCAGTCTCTCTTGTCCTTTTAATAAACAAAGTAATAATCAAGTACTATCTAAATCAATTAAAACGCGAATGTATATAGGTATATAGATATATCGAAGTCGAGAGTCAAGTGAAAGTCTCTCAGACACTATAATTGGGCAACCAATATGTCGTTAAATTCTCAAGTCGCGATATCTTTGCTAAATTTTTCTATAATTCCTTCATCCAGGCAAAAATAAATATATAAATTAGTGTATATCCGAATTTCCAAATTTGATACATCTGTAGCATACGCAAATTCAATAACACACCCCACCCAGACGTCTTACGCATACAACCCATACAATAATAAAAACAAGCACTTACACTTACACACTCACACATTATTTCAACAATTTCACACTCTAATGCGCTCGACGCCGTTACCACCACCACCACCACCACTACCACTGCTGCTGCTGTTGCTGTGGCACATGCATGCCATGAAGAGAGGAAGAAAGAGTGCATAGTAGTAGTTGCAGTATAAGTGTACACCGCTCTGCAAACTGCTATCGCTCCGATCTCCAGCCCTCTCTCTCTCTTTTTCTTCCCCTCTGGTCCCTGGTCCCTCCTATATACATATATACATCAGGTTTCCGACCACCGCGTGCAAAAAAGTAACGCGGCTGCTGCTGCTAAGCGCGAGCGCGAATATAATCGAAATGCGGCACGCGGCGCGCCGGACGTGGCCTCCCTTCCTCTCTCCCTCCTCCATCTCTCTCTCTCTCTCTCTCTCTCTCTCTCTCTCTCTCTCTCTCTCGCTCCCTCTCTCTCCCCCCCTCCCTCTCCCTCTCCCTCTCCCGTACATATCTATATCTACCTTTATATATCTATCTACCTATCTCACTTGTGCACGTGTGTGTGTATGCGTTATATTCGCCCGGCGCATTTTCTACGGCTCGGTGAGCGCCAGCGACGCCGACGACTTTATAAACTCCGCGCGCGACAGTTTGCCAGAGTAAGAGTGTGTGTGTCTCTATATGCTAGTATGCTATATGGGCTCTGGCTAGCTCTTTTTCTCTCTCTGTCTATATATTTCACTCGACGAGCTGCTGCTGCGTGCGTACGCGATACAGCGCGTTTCGATATGTATGCGAACCAACAGGCCGTGTATATGACTATATATTGAGAGTATGAGTATGTGTATACACATACGCACACACAAATATACTCCTCCTCCATCTCCTCCCTCTATACCCTCTTTGCGATGAGCAGGCTTTGCCATGTGGGAATAATTGTTGAAGCGTCGCTCTCACTCTCGCGAGAGATGCGCGTAATAGGGGAGACCACGCGGCTGCTGGTCCGTTTCGTTTTGTATTTTTTTTTTGTCCTCCTCTTTTCTCTTTTCGACTTCATTTTTTTTTTATTTCACTGTTTATTTTCCTTTTTTTTTTTTTGTTTCGGGTGGGCAGGCCTTGGGAATTGCCATCAACGAGAGAGCCATTGTTGAAATATATCGTTAGTTCGCGCTTGAGCTTTTTTTCTTTTGCTATATGTTACGTACACTTTATATATACAAAATTTTCGCGGTTCTTACGCTTGGATTAACATTTTAGTTGTGTTTTAGTTATAACTGATATATGGCTAATTTTAATGGTTATTCGTTATTAAGGCTGCTTTTGAATTTTAGAAATAAAATAAGACGAACTTGTGTGTGTGTATTAGCGCATTTAAAGTTAATGCGATGTCGAGATGAGGGGGTATATAGGGGTATAGATTATCTGAATCGATGGTAGGAAAATAGCTACCGTATTTACCCTCCCTCCCTCTCTCGAAGCGAAAATACTTTGGTCTTGTAATATAGATATATAGATATAAGAGTTTTTACAAAAAAAGGTTCAATTTCGTGTAACTATTTTCATTAAAACAGGAATGCATTAAGCCAACTCTCCCTCCCCACCCCTCCAAGGAATTCAATAGCTTGCAATTTATGAAGTGCGCTTGTCTTGCGTAAATTCTTCCATCGAATCGTTAAAATTCTGCTCTCGATTTATGGCTTTTGCATTTTTTCACCCTTCTCTCCTCTTCCTAGTGAAAAATCTTCTCCGATACAAGAATATTCTGATAGAATGTCGATATTGCGTGAAATATGAATTTCGCATAATTATAAACCGATCGGTAGACGCGCGGGGAGGAGAAGAAAAGAAGTAGGGACTTGTGATCTATACACTATTCTACGCAAAGAATAGACAACACTTTGCGATAAATACGATGTCGTTTGCTAGTATACATTTAAAAATCTATTCTAATGCACTTGCTCGTCAAGCTATATAGCTTGAAATGATTAATAGTATTTTTATCTGACTGGTGTTGATAATAATTGACTTTTTCTTTTCTTTTTTTTATTTCTATTTTTATTTTTCGTTTTATTTTACGGTATAGATTTACGTCTCATAGGTACTATCTTTATACACGCAGCACTTATTATATAAATAGCACTATACACACAGGAGAATCAATGAGAAAATGATTCATGCAATTAAAAGTTGAGAGATAATGAAGAATTCCCGCAGATTCGTGTAAGATAAGATTAGCGATAAGACGATTACGTTCAATTTGTCAATTTACCCCCTTGCCACTCTTTACATATTATTATCAGATTATTCATTCATTCATTCATTCATACACTCATTTATGTTAATAATAATTAATCTTTACGCGATCAGCAACTCAGACCTTACCTACTGCTTATCAACAAACTTTTTTAACTCGCTCGCACATAATATGTAAATGCAAAACAAAAATTTTAAAAATAAAAAAATTAAATAAACGATCGGTATCAATTCGAAAAAATTTCTGCACATATAGATACGTAAATGTACGAATAAATAAAAGAGGGAAAGAAAGAGAGAGACCAATGCCTTTTTCCGTATATGAAAATGCTCATCGCGTATGGATGGTCATTGTACTCTATTTCTATTCTTAGAATGACTCTCTCGCGTTGGTAGTGGTAGTGGTAGTATAAAGTGGCTCTCCCAAGTAGCAGCAGGCATCTCTCTCTCTCTCTCTTTCTTTCTTTCTGACTCGCGGTTGCGCGGCGCCGATCGCCCGCTCACTCGCTATAGCCTCTCTTGATTGCTTTAGGGCTCCGTCGGATACTCCGGACTGCCGTCGTTCTCCACAGCCAATATATAAGCTACCGCTCGTTTTCTTTTCCCCTCCTTTAATTTCTTCTACTTCTCTTCTTTTTAATTTGTAACTCCATAAGATGCACGAGTGCGCTGACGTTGTGCTACCGACTATGGCTCATCGTCGTAATATATTATAACTTGATGCGGCTTTTCTGATCTTACCATTTGATGATGCTCAACTCACTTTCTTCTATATATGCTTCATAATACCAATTAATGATTTTTTTTTTTTATTCTGTGTGATGGGAGAGGAGTTTTGTTGATTGTGAGTCGACAGATTTTTTGGAAGTTAGAGATTGTTTTGAGATAGAAGATATATATATTTTTTTTATTGGCTCTCAAAAACACATTTGATGCAGGTGCGGTGGTTTCTGATAGACTATAGATGCGCTTTTTATCGTTAGAACATTTATTTTTTTTTTTTAATGTGTTTGTGAATTATCAAAAGGCATCTGTCTTTTTTTTTTATTAAAAAGTTACAAGAAATTTATGGTCGGATAACGTGTCTTACATTAATACATTTTTAATAGAAAAAATATGAATTATGGGTCTGATTTGGAAGTTATTGCACATAGTGAAACTGAGAACTGGGTATTAAACCTTTGCTTTATGAGAATATAAATATATCACGTACATATACGTATATACGTATGCATCAATATAAGAGCGCCTTGAACAAGGTATAATTTTGATAACGCGCGAAATCATTCTTATCGTACCATAATTTTAACTAAAATATGTACTACTTTATTTTAAATATTTTTATAGTTGATTTTTTTTCTTATATAGAATTACATTGCAATTATTAAATTTTTCTTTAGATTTTGATTTATTTAATGTCTAAAACATCTACTAACTATTTTATCTTGACAAATTATCTTCCTACAGATATTATTTTTATAAAAATAAAAATCATAATCTGCTTTTCAAAAAAAAAAAAATCAACATCCGTTTTAAAAGGCATACCTACTATTTTTATAAAAAGTGACTAATTTTCATTTGGTCTGTCAAACGCATTGTTTATTTATTGCACCAGTAAAAAAAAATATATGTTTATAAAAAACAGAAGCTGTAAGTACTCCATAACTCAAATTTCAGCCGCTAAAATATCATCCTAAGTCCTTGCCATTTATCATTCCAATAAAAAAAAGAAAGAAAGAAAGAAAGAAAAGAAAGAAAAAAAGGCGTATATAATAAGAACGAAAGCAAGAAAGAAGCGTCCGGCTCGAGCTCGCTTAAACTACTTGAATAACAACGGTGTATATAGCCAGCCATAGCAAAAGCTCCTCGGGATTTCAAGCCGAGCCAAGGCGAGGACAGCCGAGTGTCTGCTATAACTTCTTTCTTTCTCTCTCTTTTTCTCTTCATCGAATCCTTAGCTCCGCATCACAGCAGCGGCTGGCATGAAAATTACATCGATGCTCCTCGTGTCGGTGTGTCTTCTTTTCTCCTCTCCTTGCTCGAATTGCGTCTCGGTACCGTCGCGAGGCTAGGTCAGTGCAAAAAAAGAGAGGGAGAGAAAGAGAGTAGATACGTTCAGCACGTCATTGTCTGGGAGAACTGCTTATGTCGAGTAAAGATCCCCTCTTGCTTCTTCTTCTTCTCCTTTTTTTCTTACCAAACGACTTATATGCTCTTTGGAGCTGTAGCAGAAGCGAGCCCGTACAAATATGTGCCTTGGCCAGGTATTTCTGACGGGCTGGCTGCAAAACAGGTGACTCACTCCCCCCCCCCCCTTCTTCTCCTCCTACTCTTTAGTTTTTTTAACGTCGTTGACGTATATGTCTAGGCGTCGAAAGTTTTATTAGGAAAATGCGTAAGCGAGGATGTGTGCAGGTTAAAAAAGTGAGATGTGGTTAAGCTTATAGGGAACGTGATCGATCAGTCCGATTTATTTTTAATTCGCGTTTATGCTGTAAAGTAGATGGGGATCCTTGTTATTGTTTTTCTATAGCTGTAAGGAGAAACGCATTTATGAAGGGAGTTTATTGAGCGCTTTTTCAACTTGTTACGATTTAGTCATGCATGTTTTGTTTTATTTTAATATTTTTTTTTAGGGGAAAGGTATTTGAAATAAATAAAATAAATGTATAGAATTTTGAATTGTGTTATTGTGAAAATAAATTTTTTTTTCCCTATTCTTTGGATAACAAAACAAATTTTAAAATGAAATATAATAATATTATCGTAAAACAAATGCGGAAAAAACAAGAAACAAAAGAAGAAAAATATCCACAAATCTCGTCTGGTCAACCTCTCATTCCAACATTCGCACTAACGACAACCGGTAAAAAAAAAAAAAGAAAAGAAAAAATACCAATGACAACAATTTTTCCATATAAATACACACATTTACACACACACATAAAATCTCGACAAAAATTCTGCAGAGCAATTTATTTAAAGGTATTTCCCAGTATTAATATAAAACTGGCTTAACGAATTAATTATATTCAAACATTTCGCAAAAATTCAGCAGCAGCAACGGAACATATATTTCATCGACGCGCGCTCGCAATATAATATATAGATAGATATAGAGTCGAAAATCAAATGCCAGATTAAATTCGTAAAGTCACGCGCTTCAATATTAATAAAATACACACATGGTTACACACACACACACACACACACACACACACACACACGCACATTCACGCGCGCGTTATGGACATACGAATCAGCACACAGGTCGGATGTGTGTGCAGATAACGTCAAAAAATGCAAATGTTCAAAAAACTCTTCCACTACTCACACACTAATCCCACTTCTCTAATATCCACTAAGACTCCGGTTACTAACGCAAAAAAAAAGCACCGATCTCGCGTTTTCATCATTTGCAGACGCCTTGAGCGTGTGTATATAGCCAAAGAACAAGGAAAAGAGAGAGAGAGAGAAAAAGAGTAAGCTGTCGGTTGTCAGGCTGATTGGAGGGAATCGTCGGAATTAATGTCCCGGCGCTCCGCGCTATACTCAATGTATATATATATATATATATATATTCATATACATATACGGACAACGAGATGTACGATGCCGGCTGTTGCTAATCGGCAGCAACAGACACTTTATATATACTCTTTTTCTGCTCTCAAGACTTCGATATAAGTATAGAGAGTTAGAGAGAGAGAGAGAGAGAGAGAGAAAGAGCGCCGGTCAAGAAACTGCGAGCAAACGAACAGACCAACGTCAATTGCCACGACTCTCAGTATATATATTGCTATATACTGCTCTCTGTGCCAGTGGTCAGATGATAAAAGTCGAGGCCGATTAGAGAAATCCCTCGAGCACTTGCGATATATAATATGTGTGTGTGTGTAATGTATAAAAGTCTCTGGCCTTCTCTCGATCTTATAGAGTTCTCTTTCATAGTACCTCCTTCTTTCTTAAGTAATACCTAATAGTTAATTTTGCATTTGCCTGTGTATAGACAAACCAAATGCGAAAATATTTTGTTATATTTTTTTAACTTTTTATTATTCGGTGTCTTCATAAAGCTCAAATAATAAGCTTTCTTATTACTATAGTGTTTTAAAAAATAATTTAAAATTATTTTGGGATCGAAAAAAATTTTTAATTAAATCAAATAAAATTTTATAAGTATACTTTACACCCTTTGTCTACATCCCAATCTTTGTCAACTTTTATAAGTTCAAATTTTCACTTTACTCATAATCAGAATTAAAATCCTGAGTCTAATTGACATAAATTAGCAGAACAATGATAATTTCCAAAAATATAACTGCATCAAAAGCATTTGAGTGTATTACAGGACGAGCGAGTATAGGATATATGAAAGCTATATACTAAAAGTCTCTGCCATCCTAGAACTTGAGCTTCGCGCAATAAATTCAAAAAGCAGCAGTATAGCAGCGGGAGTGCGTGCACAAATAATTACTCATCTTAAATCTGTCTCTGCGCTCGTTCTTTCTTTTGCCATAGGAAGAAAAGCTCTCCAGTAGTAACAGCAGCAGTAGCATCAGTACTAAAGATATTTGTGGGTCTACCACATTTAGCGTCAAAGACCCTGCTCTTTTGCGCCTTCGAGAAGCTGCTCTCTCTCTCTCTCTCTCTCTCTCTCACTCCATCTTATTCTGTCTTATCTTCTCTTAGTCTGCAAAGTCCAAGTGCAGCAGCAGAAATTCTCCTGCACTCGCGCGCAGCTGCAGGCGAAATGTATCGAAGAAGAGGGAGGGTAGGGAGAAACTTTCGCTTATAATATTAGATGCGCGCGTCGCGAGCAACAGCAGCAGGAGGAAGAGAGTCGCTGCTTTTCTCGATCTCTACGACTGTATGGTGTATATAAGCGAGGGCTTTCCCCTTTTGACTTCTTCTTTTGCTGTGTGTGTATGTGTGTGTGTCGTCGTCTTCTTCGAAATTGGCGGTAATTTTACGTCGCGCCTCGCTAATGACCACAGAGAGAGAAGAGCATCGTCGTTTTGGCCCACTCGACGTCTCATATACTTATATACGTTAGAACGTAAAGCTTTAAGTCGTTATTTAGGAGAGGAGCTGCTGGAGGGGAAGTCTTCTCGTACGAGGTTGTTGATGTTTTTTTATTTCTCGAATTTTTTTTTGAAAAATAAAAAATTGTAAAATTAGTTTTTAAAGATCTTTTTACGTTTTGGTATTCTTTCTTGTTTTTTATTTTTGCAAAAGTTATTTCCAAACGACTTTTGCGCATAATATCTACGTAATGAGACGCCTCGTGTAATGATTGAAACATATTTATGTGCCGTTAATATACTTAAGTTTGCATAGTTTATTAGCTTGTTTATTTTCTTCTCTCTCTCTCTCTCTCTCTCTCTCTTCAGAAAACTTGATCGCTTGATTGGTTTTCGTATTTATTTTTTATTTATTCATTCATTTTTATTTTTTATTTCTATTTTAATTACCAGGCGACACTTTTAATTGATTAATTACTTTTTATTTTTTTTTCTGTTTCATTTAAATAAATGTTGATTGTATTAAAAAAATACATATATATGCATTACGACTTTATTATTCTTTAATAAAAAATTTCCCACTATATATAATTTGAGTAGGAAGGAATAGAAAATATTTTTTCTCATAGCACACGACACACGGTGATGCAGCAGCTGCAGTGTTGCAGGCTGGAACGCCGTTGGCTGTGCTGCAGAGCACATACATACATACATACATACATATAGGTATAATACACATGATACGAGAGGACGTTGATTTTTCGGGGCGTCGGAGACGAGAAGACTCACTCATACTCTCTCTTTCTCTCGTGGAGCGTCACACACCACACGCGAGAAGAGCTGCGCCGTCGCGATGCTTTTTTCGCGTACGTAGACCTTTTCTACAGAAATAGCTCTCGAGGCACTTCTCTCTCTTCTTCTTCCTCGCCTTCCCCACCACTCTTGGAATTGACGTCGTAGTCGTCGTCTCATGCTCTTCTCTTTTCCATCTCACTTTCTCCGCTTCTTTCCCCCTTACCCCCTTTGCGACGTTTCTCGTCCATCTCCCCCCCCCCCCGTCTTCATCTCCGTCTGCAGGTTCGGAGGAGAGAGACATGTGCACGACAGCAGCGATCATTGAGCGCAGCCGAGAGCAAACTTTTCGGCTGCCCCCGAGACTTTATATAGGTATATATGGCCTCGCGTGCACTCTCTCATGCAGCTTGCTTCTCTTTCGATGCTGATATTCTCTTCAAGCTGCGATTATCTTTGTTCGTTCTTGTTTTAAGCTTTCGTCAAAGACGTTATGGCTGTATGTTAACAATATTATCTTCTTTTTTTTCGACATGCTGAAGTTGATGAGAAAATTTTTTTAATAAAGTTGAATGGCAAGTGTTGAATGACATCAAGGATAAAATTACGATGATGTAGCTTGATAAAAATTCGTAGTTTTGGAAATTATATTAGCTTTGAGATTATATTACTTTGGTTATATTAACAATTGATTTATTTGACTCAATTTTTTTAAAAGAAGTACTTTCAAATAAATTTTGATTGAAAATCAACATTAGATTTTTACAAATACACAATTAAAACAACGATTTATCATTTCTTATAGAGTTTTACAAGGGATGACAAAAATAAAAAATTATATTTAATTTTTAAAACAGTTTGTTATGGATTTTTATTTGTGGCAGTAGGTACTGTTAGTGTATATACGTTTCAAAAACCAGTACGAACACGAAACTAGCATACGCACCAAGATTTGGTATATTATCACAAGTGATTCATTCTTTTATTGACTCACGTTTTCTTAATACGAAAAGTGTACAGTTGG
Source organism: Leptomastidea abnormis (assembly GCA_030522805.1). Lineage (NCBI taxonomy): Eukaryota > Metazoa > Arthropoda > Insecta > Hymenoptera > Encyrtidae > Leptomastidea > Leptomastidea abnormis. Next base: position 27,843 of record JAPYZE010000388.1, read on the forward strand.
TATGTCACACTGCAGACATAATATTTTTAATTTGATTGAATTTTGTCTTTGATTAATTCTCAGTATTTATTAGTAGCTTGACGATTAAAAAAATAGTTTTTTTTTTCTTAATTTGAATAATGCATGTTTAGAAAAATCAACTGTTTGTATCGATAAAACAACTCCAGTAGTTGTGTTCATAAGCTGAAAATAAATCTAGTTAACACTTTTTTCAACCAGTATCAGTGTAAAATAATGAATCGTTAAAAATAAAAATAAAAAGAAGAAAAAAAAACTGTTTGCGAATATATTTATCGTGATAAGTTGGTACACTTACATAAGAAAGATAAATCGTTGATTTTCTAATGAAAAAATGTAGTGTTACCTTAACAGCTACTGAATAATTCATTTTTATCTCGTATCACACTGGTATTTTATTTTGTATTTATTTTTTTTTGTTGATACACAAGAAAAAACACACCTTAAGTGTATTAAGACGTATTACGTCCTTTTATTCTGTTTCGATAATTTAAGTGCGGTAATTAAAAGACTTCGTAAAAAAGTTGTAAGTTTTAAGATTTTCATCTTACTTTTATTTTCTTCAAAAAAAAAAAAAAAACTTACCTACTCATTTACTCAGCGAGAATTATCAAGTATATAATTGTTTAATTGTTCTATTAATTAGTAATAAAAAAAAATTTAAAAACAGATTGTAATTTGGGTACATTACAGATGATTTCAAACAGAACTACATACTAAACGTCTACTAAAAACGTTATCATTTACGCTTGAAAAAAAAGGAAACGATAAAATGACTTTTGGAACTTTTTTGTCGGATGATGTAATAATAAAACATTGCTTCACGATATTTTTTAAATTTATTTTTATCAACCAGTAAAGTTTTTAAGATATATTTATTATGCGCGAAATATAAAGTATTTTTGTCAAAGTTAAAATAAAAAGAAAAAAAAGAATTATGTGGAACAAAATTCTGAGAAGAAAAAAAATATTCGCGCTTCGAAGTTCCGTTAAATATCGCTAAAATTTCGGTAGTATTATATACACCACAAAATTTTGCAGTGATCCAATCGCATCCATACATCATTCAAACGAATACCAAAAAAAAAAAAAAAAATAAAATAAAACGTTGACGAAAAAAAAAAACCGCTTCGCCATTCTCGAAGCATTGGCATAACACCGCTAGAGCAAAATTCTACGACTTAATGAATTTTTTTCTGTTTCTCCAACGCATCTACTTAAAATATATTCGATCGACGAGGACGAGGAGGCAAAGAATAATAAAAGACAAAAAAAACACCACTAAAGAAAAAAAAAAGAAAAAATAACGAGGACAGACATAATAACACACACACAACAAGGAGTTCGAAAAAGATCCTCGCTCGCGTTTCGTGACACAATAATTTATTCGTCCAAATACGAGCATCTCGACCGACGAAAGAGAGTAAAAGAGAGAGAGAGAAACTTTACTTCCCGACTAGTGGCCTCCCGCGCTCTTTTGGACTTCCCCCCATGTGACGCAATAGCTGATTTACGGCGGACAGGTAACGTCGAAAATGACGAGGAGCCGCACAGACTCCAATAAGTTGGCAATCGACGCGCGCATTGCCTGCTTGCCCATGTCTCTCGTAACTTTTAATTGTGTGGATTTTAGTGAAATTTGGCAGATCTCGGTCGCTGTACGATGACAGCTGTGTCTCTCTGTTTTAGCGCGTTTTAAAAGCCCTCAGGTGAAGGCGGACCTTGTAAGCTTGTTTCAATATCGTTTTTTTTTCTTCTCTTTGACGCTGGGACTCCTTACAGGGAGTTTGCAAATAATTTGGCTGGTTATTTTTTTCTTTTTGAGCGTAATTCCTTTCTTTCGGCACAACCTATGTTGGTGCAGGTTTTACAGGAGATCCCATTTCTTAATAACGCTGATCATTTGCTGATCCAGCGACGGCGGTGGCGGCTGTCGAACTTTTTACATTTATGAAAGTCAAATTACAGCTCGAGTGATATGATTCTAAAGTGCCAAGCTTCTTTTTTTGCCTACTTTATTTCTTTTTTTTTTTTTTTGTCTTGATGCGAATTTTTTTGCCGTGGTCTCATTTAAATGATTTATTTTTTATCATTGGCATGTTATACGTGTCAGCTAATGGCTTCTCTTGCCTTATTCTCTCTCTCTTTTTTTTTCATTTCGTATTTTAAAATAAATATTTTCGAAAGTCATTTTAGATGTAGATATAATTTTTGTGTGTGCGTGTTTGAATATGAATAATTAAACCTACTCTTCTCTTATAAGCAAAATGTTGACCAGATTATTTTTGATTAAATTAAAAAAATCCAAAAAAATTATAAGTAGGATTAAAATAAAAATTCAGTTAATTTCATACAAGTCAAAAAGTTTTAATGAAATAAAATTCAAAAATTCATCAAAAATCCTTTTGAAAAAGTCATCAAAATGTCATGCCTGCAAATTCAACCCTCTAATTACCAGCGATCTCATGTCAATTTCGGCGCGACGTAAAAGCCTGTTAAAAATTTTTAATCTCACATCTCTTATTCCCATCGCATGATGAGACCAAAAAAAGAAATTTTGAACTACAGGAGTCGTCGCGTCAAGCATCGTCGTGTATACAAGCTCATCTGTAGGTATATACAAGAAATCGGCTTTATAGTTGACGAAGCCAGAGAATATGGGTCCGGTCTTCGGGACCACATCGAGTCCCACTCTCTTTCTTTCTCATTTTTATCCCAACTCTTTAGTATACATAGTCCCTCCACACACACATGGGAGACGAGCTGCTGCTGCTGTGTTATATACATGCACGTCTACCAGACGACGAAAAAAACAGGTTTCTCCTCCGCTCGCGCAGCCCTCCCGGCTTAGCCAAAGCGCTGCTGCACCAGCAGGGCGTACACATATACACACACACACACATATCTACTCCGTGCGGATAGCTAGCTACACATACAAAGCGCGCCAGGGCTCGACGGCAAAGATTATCGGAGGGGAATAGGGGAGGTGAGGGAGGCCCGCGTGCGGACGTGGAATGGAGCGGGATGGATATATGTAGGGGGAGAGCTCCGAGAGAGCAGCAGCAGCAGCAACGTATATAGTCTACTGCTGCTGCTGCTGCGCTGCCCCCCGCTCACTCTCGCGACTCTCGTAAATTATTTTCACCGACCTTTACCTCCTCCTCCTCCTCCTCCTCCTCCTCCTCCACCTCCGCCACCGCCGTCGCTGGCCCCCCGACCACCTCATCCTCTGGGCGCGCTCGCTCGCACGCACACACGAGCATGAAATCGAACGATCGTATATGTGTGTATGTGTGTATACGAGGGACTGTGGCTGGGCGGGCGGAATGGGTGAAGAAGGCCGATTGGAATAGGAGAGAGAGAGAAAAAGAGAGACGGCTGGCTGATAGGGGAGAAAGAGAAAAAGAGAGAGGGTTTGGAGGGATTTCGGACGCTGGATTTCAAAATTCGCATTTTAAGGGCGTGGGATTGGCTGGGTTGATGCTGCTTGTTGCGTTCCTCTTTTTTTTTTTCTTTTTTTTTTCGATAATTAGCATTTTTGCTCGGGACTCTTGCGATGGTTTTAAGCTTTAAGAGGAGAAATTTTTGGACGTCGATATTTTTTTTCTCTTCCTTTTATTTTATTTTATTTTATTTATTTTTTTTTTTTTTTGTTTAGAGGGGGAGGATTGTTTCTTTCTTTTTTTTTTTGCGTGAAGAATTGTTATGACTGCGAGCGGCAGTGCATCGATGCGTGCTGCGCGTAAATTTTCATGCATGTGCGAGCAGTGATAAAAATTCGTTTTAGCAACTGCGAGAGAGAGAGAGAGAGAGAGAGAGAGAGAGAGAGAGAGAGAAAGGGAGATTTCGAGATATGAAATTGAATGAAAATTATTGATCGTAGATATTAATTGCTTGAAATTTTAAAATTGATAAATTTGATTTCTTGATTTAAATTTGTGCTCGTTTAAATGCGATGGGGATATTTTTTTGTATTTTTTTTTTATTTGCAATTTATCAAATAAAAACAAAGTTTTAACGCTAGTTCGACGTGAAATTAAAACAAAAAAGAAAATCACTTAGTCTCGATAAATTGTTTATATGACCACCCCATCGATAAAAGCACACTTTAATTTCAATTGAACACTTTAAAAATCTTCAAGCCTTAGAACATCGCTTTCTCACTATATAACATCCAAGCCACTCAACTTCATTTTTTGAAAAAAAAAAAAACGATAGTGTAGCACTTCCAAACTCGAAAAGTGAAATGGAACACGAGAAATTTGAGAAACCTAGTAGTAGACGCCGACTAAAACTCAATTGTTACGTAATTTAATATCGAAAATCTTGATTAACGTCGAAAGCCCAATTACACGGCAACCCAAACATTTGCATTTGACGCTTAAAAGTAAAAAAAAAAAAAAAAGAAATCGACTGCAAGTTTAAAAGTTTGAAACACCATCAAAATTTAGATTAATAAACCAAGACTTGTATAGATTGTATAGTAGAAAAAAAAGGAAGAGGGTCGAAATCTTTAGAAACCTGCATGCCTGATCGATTATGAAAAAAAAAAAAGAAAAAAAAAGATAGCTATATTTAGGCGTCGCAGCCGTTGTCGTGCATTCAAGCGAAAAAAAGCATATTCGTGGCGACGAAAACCGATGGAGATGATTTGATAGTGAAATTGATGAGGCCACTCTTGGATTGTTTGCTATATACACGTGGATATGTTGCGCCTTGCGTGGTATATACCTCTCTCCCTCTTGCCGAAAGGGCAATTTCGTATGCGCGAGCTCTTCAGTCCTCTGCTCTTTAGACTTCGATGAAAAAAAATAAAAAGACACGGGGCTTGGAGTCTCTTGCATTAATTAGAGAGAAACAGACAGGGGAAGAGAGAAAGAGAGTTGGCCCGTTCTCGAAAATGTCTGGGAAGATAGTGACTTTGGTTTTTGGTTACTGCCTCGAACGAATTTTAATCGATGCAGCCAAACGTCTGCTGTTTCGGGTTGGTCGAAAGAATAAATAAGACGCGGAGATTCTTGTGTTGGACAATTTTTTGAAGGATTGCTTTAATTATCGAACGCGAAGCCTTGAAAATTTTTGGGTGTGGGTTTAGAATTCTAATTTGAAAGGCAATGGATTTTTTCATTTCGTTAATTCAAATATTTAATAAAGTTGATGACAAGCTTTAAACGCAATTCATGAAATCTATGTCAATTAGTTTCGGTTGAAAAAGAAAAATTTAATGCTGATCTACATTAAAATCGTGATATACATAATTTAAGCTTGTCATATTTTATATATAAAGCATATAACGTCTAATATTTATTATCTATTCTACATCGATGAATACTGAATCTGTAAAAATAAAGGATATTTTTGAAAAAAAAAAAACTCAAAGGTTAAAAAGATGATAATTCACTTCTTTTGATATCAAATTCTCTCTCAATGTGATATTTCGCTTTAAAAAAACTTATTTAAAACTCGGCACAAAAAAAAAAAAAAAAAAAAAAAAAAAAAAGGGAGGAGGAAGAAAAAAAGAAAAGAGTAGAGCTATAGAGCAAAGCCAAATTCGGCGTATTACCGAGAAATCCAAAAACCGCACGAGTGATTCCGTACAAAAGACCGCTTAGGCGTATAGCTTTCTCTCTTACCCTTTCGCAAATGAAAAAAAATCGTCGAAATTCAATTTGCAAAAATTTCGGCAGCCCGTATAATAGAGACCGAGAGTCCTCACTTCTCCATAAGCCCAATATATATGTATATACATATACAAGCTAGTCTACAACAACTCGCATAAACAACGCGAACGACGCGGAGGAGAAAAAAAATCGAAGCGCAATCCAATCTAACGAACAGAACGTGGTGTGTGTGTGTGTGTGTGTATGTGTGTGCCTTGCTGCAGTATAACGTTGCTGCTGCTTCTGCTACTACTGCCTGCCTTGGTGTGAGAAAAAAGAGCGTAGCTGCAGAAAATAATAAAAAAAAATAATAAAAAAAAAGAAAAAAAAGCAGCAGCAACGCTAGCAAGCGAAAGAGCTGAAGCTACAGGGGTGGGAGGGTGTATGAGAAGGGGCGTCTCGTTAGAAAACGAGCGTAAAAAATATGTGCATAGCGGGACGAGAGAGTAAGAGAGAGAGGCGCGAGAGCTTGCCGAAGCGAAGCTTCGTTGAAAATAAAAATTTACCCTCCTCCTCTCTCTTTCTCGGTCGTTCTCTTCTTCTCTCTCTCGCTCTCTTCTCTAGCCCCCGACGGCGCCGACTACGACGACGACGACGACGTTATCGGGCAATGAACGCGAGAGGCTCGTCAACGACCCGCCCGTTTAAAGCTATATAGGTAGCTAGAGAAAGAGAGTAGAGTAGAGTAGAGAAAAAGTAAGTGAGAGAGAAAAAGAGAAAGAGATATAGGGAGAGAGAGAGAGAGATGGAGAGAGTTGCGCGGAAAGGAAAATCTTTAAAAATACCGTTCGACGAAAAAGCTGCGCAAGCGCGCAAGCTCGACTAAGAGAGTCTTTCTTTCTTTCGTTCGTTCGTTCTTTTTTTCTTTCTTTTTCTCTCTCTAACGTTCTGTATGTGCGTGTATGTGTGTATGTAACCTCCCGCTTCCCGCCCCCCTCATCGGGACCCAAGTCCGCTTCTTTCCTTCTCCTCCAGACCTCTTGCCCTCACTCCCTCCTCCCCCCTGCCAACCCTCGCCCCTATATTTTTTTCCCTCACTTCTCCTCCTCCTCCCTTCGTACTCCCTGCCCCGCTCGCTCATTTCAGCCCGTTTTTTCCCCGACTGCGCTCGCGAAAGCCACCACCGCCGCCGCCGCCGTTGATTCCCCGCCGTCTGAGAGAGAGAGAGAGAGAGAGAGAGAGAGAGAGAGAGAGAGAGAGAGAGAGAGCCGCCCACGCCTCTGATATCATACTATATAGGTGGATGGCTGGCTGGCTGGTGCTGCTGCTACTGCCGCCGCCAAAACAAATCGTAAAGACGTCGCTGCTGCCAGTATTGCTTCTCTCTCTCTCTCTCTCTCTTTCACCCTTCGTCTCAGAGACGTTTCTAGCCGGTCACGCGCCCTTCTTACTATATACACCTTCGTGCTGCCCGCGATATCCCTTCGCGCGACCCAGCATTTTTTTTCTGAGACAACGGAAATCGAGAGATGCACCGCTCGGACAATAACCTCCGACTCAAGAGAAAGAGAAAGAGATGTTCGTCGCGAGGGGAATAATCGAAAGCATGAACTTTCTTACCTCTCTTTCTAACTCACTCTCTTATATCGTAGCAGTGGCGTCGCTACTGCGGTGGCAGGCACAGCAGGATATATATACCTACACACCGGGAAAGGAAGCTCTAGTTTGGGAAATGAAATTGCCATCGAACTTTCTTTCTCTCTTTTCTTTTTCTCTCTCTCTTCTTTTTTTCTTTTTTCTTTTTCTTAAGCCCTTGGACTTGGATCTGTGTCTTATTTTTTTTCTTCCTCTCTTTACTTCTTTTTCTTTCTACTTCTTTCTTCTTCTTTTTCTTTATTATCCTTTTTTATGAGGAATTTAGTTTTTCTTATTTTTACTTGTTTTCTTGAACCCGTTTTTTTTTTTTTTTGTTACGGCCTAGTTATACAGACGAGCTTTTTACGCCATGATATCGGATGCTAGTAGAGTTTAAGCTTTGATTGTTCGCGTAAACTTGGATTACTGTTTTGAATAAATTTTTTATTTTTATTGCGGTTTTTTTGTAACTCGAGTGAAGAAGTACTTCCTAATTTCTTTTTACAATTATTTGATAGTTTGTTGAATTATCTCTTAATTTGATAAATTTATGTTTTAGATTCAATAGAATTAAATTAAATTAGAAATTTAGTTAACAAAATAGAAACACGTGTTCACAAATAATCAATCAATATTTAAAATTTGCTACATACGTTCAAAAGCCATGTATTTCAGTTCTGATAAAAAGCAAAAGCAAAGCCAACATATACACGTTAGTATACAAGTCTGATAAACACAAATAGTAGTTCGTATATAACAAGAAAGAATCATCGACCGTCTAATTCATGCACGATTCACAAAGTCGCAGCGCTTATTCATGCGATATCTCTCACCGCTTCTAACTCGAGGGCTATGGGCAATTGTATTGCAAACGAGAAAGTGCAGCGCTTGGGGTCAAGTCGTATCGTTGGAATATAAGCTTTCACAAAAGCTCATAATAAACAAAACTTGGATGGCAAATTTTTTTTATTGCAGAATTATTAAGTTTGATAATAAACAAACTTGACCAGAATACTACATTTATCCTGGATACTTGATGCGTAAACATGATGATGATGATGATGATTTTAGTTGTTATAGAGACACTCGTTAAAGCAACTAAAGTATACATGATGCGTCGTTAATGTCGCGGTAAACGTGCCTGTGGACTTTTAACCGTGACCGTTACGGCTGCTGATGTAATACTTACGAGCATTTTCTTTATTTTTGCGTGGTACTAAACGTCAGGCCGTTTACTTATTCGTAAAATGAAGATTTTGCGATTTGACACTTAAAAAACGCGTAGTTTGAACTTTACAATTATCTATTAAAATTTCTTGTTTATTCATGTCATAATGAGAAAAGTATTATTAGGTAATTCAAATTTACATACGTTTAAGTCTTATCTAGGCTATATATGCTGATAAAATATTTAAATAAAATAAGGAATATTAAAAATTTTAGAACAAATTTATAATAAAGTATATAGCTCAAGAGAATACATCTCTGAACTTAAAGTTGTGCTTATAGTGTATATCAGCAGCACACAAGTTCATCACAAGGTATCTTATCTGTCCGCGATAGCCAAACGAAAATTGGATGAGCTTTATTTTATTTTTTTCTTCTTCTTTCACCGACTGGCATTAATACGGCTTTTTATCAGTGCGCGAGAATCCGTTCTCTCAATGAAGAGCAAAGAAAATGGCAAAAACAAAAAAAAAAAAAAAATGAAAATAAAACCCTCTCCCTTGTGATGAAACTTATTCGCGAAGGAATCTCTCGCACGCGACCCAAGCGTTTCGTTCTCGTCCCCAGCCTTCGTCGTCCATTACTTTAATGACATTTATCTGAGCTTGCCGATCGGCAGGGCCGCGTTAAATATTAATTAACAGTAGCTGCTGCTGCATCAACTCAGCTCGCGACGTGTACGTCGCAAAAACGTACACTCTCGTAATAATTACTGGAATATTGTATATTAAAATTTTGCTTGTCTACTCTCTCGAGAGAGAGAGAAAGGGAATAGAAATCCTAGCACTCTTTCTCCTGCTGTAGATTAATTATCTGCAGCATTAGTGATTTGACAATCCAACCCTCCCTTTGTTTTTCTAACCCCCTTCTTTTTTCATCTTTATCCTTCCCCCTCGTTCGTCTTGTCTTGTGTTCTCGCGTGTGCGATTCTATTTTGCGAAGCTCGGAATTATTGGCTTGACGGATTGCCTGGAGGGGTGTGAGAGAGAGTGAGAGAGAAAAGAGAGTTGGCTGGAAAATTGCATGGATGCTTCTTTCGAACACATAGTGTGTATATATATATATTCGCTTACTCGTTCGCTCGCGCGTCCAAGCGGACGTCATCGATCATGCGTTGGCTGCACCGAGACCATTAATATTCTCTCCCAACACGAGCGAGAAAGAGAGAAAGAGTGCATCTATTTTATGCGACGGCTCCGGACACACTCACTTTTTTTCTCTCTCTCTCTCTTTTCTTTCTATTTGACACCCTTTCAGTCCTTCGCCGATATCTCTCTGGCTATGCTGGACTTTGCGAATACTTTTAATTGAATTTTTTATTAATATTTCCTTTTATCATGCATAAGACTACAGCAATAATAGTCTTTTTGAATATTGAAATTAAATAAAAAAGTCTGACACAATTTTGTTATCTTACGAATCTCTTGGTACTTTTTTACAAATACTTAATTTATTTTAATTTTTAAATAATTTATACTTACCTAATTTAACAAATAAAATATGCATATTACAACCAAAAAAACTTTTATAGGATTTCACTCGTTACTGCGTTTTCTATCACTTTATACATTTACATATTTGTCCCTAATTTAATTACTATCGATAGAGCGTAAACATTTTAAAAATAAACTTTTTCGTGCATAACCACCCCCGGAAGCGATTTTTGCCTAAAAAAATAATCCCTCGTTGACCCCCACCCCCGCCCCACCCTCACACCCACTATTCCCCCCAACTCTAAATTACGAGCCATCCAGCTCAACATGATATAATTTTGTTTTCAGATACTGGCACGCCGTACGTCTTGTACAAAGACAACATGGAGAGACCCCAAAGCCAGTGGGGCCCTGGCCCGGGATCTCTCCAGGACGGAGCCGGCTTGTACGCCCAGCAGCAACAACAGCAGCAGCAACAACAACAGCAGGCCCAGCAGCAGCAACAACAGCAGCAGCCGCCCCAACAAAGCTCCTCCTCGTCCGGTAGTCCGCAGCAGGCCTGCGGGCCGCCGGTCGAGGGGGAGACCGGCGCCGGGCAGCCAGCCAGCCTGGCCTCGCCCGTGCCCTCGCCATACCCCTCGGCCCCGCCCGACCAGCCGCAAGCCCTCACGCCACCCGACGAGGATATACAGAACAGCCAGCAGCAACAGCAGTCCTCCCAAGCGCAGAGCGCCCAACAGCAGCAGCAAGGCCAAGTGCAGAGCAGTCAGGGCCAAGAGCACTCGCCCCAACAGCAGCAGCAACAGCAGCAACAACAGCAACAGCAACAACAACAAATTGGCGCCCACGAGGTGGGAGAGCGGAACGACTGCTTCCCGGGCTCGGGCGAGCTGCAGCAGTACCCGCAGCACTACTTCAAGGACTCGCGGCCCCACCCCTCGCCCTCGGTGCCTCCGCACATGCTGGCGCCGGGCGGCTTCTCGGCTCTGCACTATCTCAAGCAGCCAGGCGTCATGCTGACGTCCCTAGGACAAGCGGACGCGGGGGGCCCGGGTGGCCTCGAGGCTGCCGCCCACCAGTACAGCGGCGGCGGGGGCGGAGGCACGGGTGGCGGCGGAGGAGCCGGGCCGAACATGGGGGCCGGGGGCGCGACCGGGCTGCCGGACATCGTGCAGCAGAACGGCAAGGGGAGCAAGGGGGGAGCGAACAGCGATCTCAGGATGTTCAAGTGCCTGACCTGCGGCAAGGACTTCAAGCAGAAATCGACGCTGCTCCAGCACGAGCGCATACACACGGACAGCCGGCCGTACGGGTGCCCGGAGTGCGGCAAGCGCTTCAGGCAGCAGTCCCACCTGACCCAGCACCTGCGCATCCACGCCAACGAGAAGCCGTACGCCTGCGCCTATTGCGAGCGCACCTTCCGCCAGCGCGCCATCCTCAACCAGCATCTGCGCATCCACTCGGGTGAGAAGCCGTACCAATGTCCGGAGTGCGGGAAACACTTCCGTCAGAAGGCGATCCTGAATCAGCACGTCCGCACACACCAAGGCGAGCATTTCTCTCTGCCTAACCCAGACTCCCCGACGAGCAGCTGCGACGGCCGGCCAATGAGTCGCGCCTCCACCGACTCGCCCCTACTCGATCCTTGACTTTTCATCATCACTTCGATCAATAATCAATTTTTAACAAAATTATTATTATTACTATGCACATTACAATCAATCGATCGATTAATCGATCTATCGATCGATCGACCAGCCGATCGATTTATCGAGCAACAATCGATCTATCGATCTAACGATTCATTGACATTCGACATTCGACTTTATGTTTCGCCTGTTTTATTTTTCTCTCTCTTTTTTTTGTTCTTGTATTGTTGTTGTTCTTGTCGTTTCGAGACTCTTCATCACCAAGAGAGAGAGAAAGCACGCGCGTGTCATTTTTTCTGATACATGTCTGCTTACCGCATAATGTATATACAAACATATTGAAAGAAAGAGAGAGAGATCTATATACATACATTTGCATACGTACATACATGTGTAAGCCACATACATATATACATATGTATTTATATGTATGTAACCATATACGTATAAAAAAAAGAAAGAAATTAATAAATTTAAAAAAAAGAAAAAAAACATACGTACATGCATACATATCGAAAGTGACAAGTCTATATAAATATATTATTAAGAAAGAGAGATAATAAAAAAAGATATGTATATGTATGCGTAAGTTATTTTACTATTGACGCCCGAGTTTGGTATCGCAACAATTTGGCTACCCGTTGCAGCTCTACTGCTACTGCTCTACTTCAACTACATTCACTGCTACCATTTGCTACTACTATTAAAACTACCGCTACTACTGCTAATTGCATATGCATATAAATATAAAAATATAATAAATATGAAAATATTTGAGAAAAAAAAATGTAGAAAGAGAGACAGCTCAGCGCCTAGTCGAGGGACGACTAGCTCTTTTCCAGGCTCGAGCTCGGCTCCTTTTTTTTCCGCTGGACTGGCCCTCGCTTATATATGCTTGTATACTGTACAGGAATGCTCGAAGAGAATCAAGGAGGAACTATATAGTATTTGGGGGCTGCGTCGACGCGACGACACGAGATTATGTATATGACACAAGCAGGAGCACAAGCTCTACATCAGTATCATCTCTCTCTCTTTTTTTTGTACGCATAATGTCAGCAAGAATCATCAAAGATCGTAAATATCCCTATGGGACGATAATATAAACCAGCTTGTGTCATCGCGTCGGACGCTCAGCCTCCCTGCCAATTTTCCCACCATCCACCCAACGACGCCGATATATAAAAATATATAAATCATTCAATAAGCATACATCTAATTATAAATTACAAAATAAGCAACTGACTTGAAAAAAAAAAAAAAAAATGGTCCCTCTTCGTCTTGCGGAAATCCAGAATTTGTATAACTTGAATCACTAATGGAATTGGCATCATCGGACAAAAATATTTCAATTGACAACCTCTATATGTGTATATGATATAATTTTTTTTCTTTCTTATTTTTACCTCACGGCGTGTACGAGAACATTTAAGTGTTTAACGAGATTATCAGCTATTTGAATCTAAAAAATAAAAAAATTTAAAAAAAAATAAAAATAATTTAAAAAAAAAAAATAAATAAAAATAATAATACTGAATTCGTACACTTTTTTATATTGTTAAACCAATCAAATGTTTATAGTATTGTATAAATAAAATTGTTTTTTGAAGTAAAATTGCAAAGAATGGATTTTTTAACAAGACGTCAGGGAAGCTTGAAGCTGCAGCATATATTATAATATCATTATTAGCACTACCACCCAGTTCCTTTATCATATTACCAAAACTCCGTTTGATTATGATCCTGCCCCAATCAGACCAATTATCTCGCTCGCTCGCCTTGAATCAAAATGAAGAGAAAAATATGTGATACGCTTGACTAATTTCCTGCATCATGTATTGTATATTGACCGCCACCTCCTGCATCGCAGAGCTACACTCATCTTTTTTGATCTCTCTCATTCTCTCTCCCTTTTACTCTCTTTCTATCTCTTTCTCTCTCTCTCTCTCATGCGCGTGCCCGCGGTGCTTGTTACATTAAGCTTATATCAACCCTCAAAATTTCCCGCATCGCGTCATTGTTTTAACAACTAACAAAAGGAGAACCATTGCCCGGAACATCAAAATTATATTCTTTATTGCAGATCTTATTGCATTATTTCCATTACCTATTGGGCAAACAGAAAAATGCTTGCCGATCTCCTTGATGTAGCGGTTTTTATCAAAATTTTCTTTAGTTGCGTGCTACGCGATATTTTGATTAAGAATAAAAAAGAAAAAAGAAAAAGAAAAAAGGAAAAAAAATTCAAAATTACCAAAGCAACCGATATCCGTACGCCTTGCAAGACTAATACACGTAGATTAGAGAATAACAAAAGCAAAGACCAGCGTGGCTCGACATTCAAAATGAAAAGAGGTGAAGCAAATACAAATATAAGAATTGAATAAATAAAATAAAATTGAAAAAAAAAATAATAAAAAAAAAGATTAAAGTTGAAGCGTCGAACATGATTAGCGTGACAGATTTGAAAAAAAAAACAAAAACAAAAATAAATAAAAAATAAAAAAAAACCGTCCAATGCAACAAACAACAAACGCGGCCCAGCAATCATACAGGCTAACTAAAACGTACCGTTCTTCGCTTTGTCATTTCAGACGTGAGTCCGCACTTGATCTTCAAGAACGGGATGACACCAACCCTATGGCCTCAGGACGTGCCATTCCCACCTGAAGAAGGCAAAGAAGAGGTAGCATCGACTTTCGGCGACACGGACACGCAGTCGGGCGCGTTCAGCCCGGCACCAGGGGACGCCAACTCCAGCCAGTACCCGGCCTACTTCAAGGACCCGAAGGGCAACAACCACTCGGTCTTCGGCTCGGGCGGCAGCGGCTCCGGCACCTTCGGCGCCCTCCAGTACATCAAGCAGCAGGGAGGCAGTGGTAATAACGGAGGCGGCAAGTCCGGCTGCCTGCCCGACGTCATCCAGCACGGCCGCTCCGCAGGCATGCCGCTCTACGTGCGCTGCCCCATCTGCCAGAAGGAGTTCAAGCAGAAGTCGACCCTGCTCCAGCACGGCTGCATCCACATCGAGTCCCGGCCGTACCCCTGCCCGGAGTGCGGCAAGCGCTTCAGGCAGCAGTCCCACCTGACCCAGCACCTGCGCATCCACACGAACGAGAAGCCCTACGGCTGCGTCTACTGCGGGCGCAACTTCAGGCAGCGCACGATCCTGAACCAGCACCTGCGGATACACACCGGTGAGAAGCCCTACAAGTGCCAGCAGTGCGGCAAGGACTTCCGGCAGAAGGCCATCCTCGACCAGCACACCCGCACCCACCAGGGCGACCGGCCCTTCTGCTGCCCCATGCCCAACTGCCGGCGGCGCTTCGCCACCGAGCCCGAGGTCAAGAAGCACATCGACAACCACATGAACCCCCACGCCAAGGTGCGCAGGAATTCGAACGGCGAGAGCAAGCCCCCCGGCAGCGCTGGCGGTGGCGGCGGCGGGGGAGTGAGCGCCGGAGGAGGCGCTGGGGGACCCGGGGGCCTCGGGCCTGTCGCGGTGGCGCGCGGCCTCACGCCCACCGTCGTCAAGCCCGAGCTCTACTTCCCCCAGTGCTACGCCCCGGCCTTCAACCACCAGCCGGCGGTCTCCTCCGCCCAGTTCCCCGGCCAGTCGAACGTCGTCGCGGTGACCGGCGAGTTCAAGCCGCCGTCCGGGCTGCCGCCACAGTGACTAGCCGTCCATCCTGCGGCCTACTAGCAAGCAGGATTACCGCTGAGGTTCCAGCGATGCCTCGCGACCGTGGCAGGTAGTGGAGGTGCTGCTGGTGGCGGCGGTGGTGGTGGTGGTGGCGGTGGTGGTACCTCGAGCAGCAGCAACAACACTACGACCAATGCCACCAGCAATGGCAATTCTTCGGCACCCACGCCGCCGCCTACAGCATCTCAGTCTCAAGCATCGGCCACTCAGCCACAGCAGCAGCAGCACCAACACCTACACCATCATCATCATCACCATCACCAGCAACAGCAGCAGCAGCAACATCATCATCACCTCCAGCATCATCTGCTTCAACCCCAGCCGGCCCCGCAAGCCCAGCAGCAGCATCACCATCAACATCAGAACCAACAGTCGATCTCGTCCTCCTCGGCGTCGTCGTCACCCTCGTCGATTGCCTCCTCGTCCTCGTCACCCGAGGCACCCAGTCGCTGCAATCAATCTTCGGCTCCACAATCTCAGCAGCACCAACAATCACAGCAGCAGCAGCAACCACTACAACCACTCTATCCTTGAATTGGGATGAAATCGTTGTTTCGGAGAACGGAGAACGGATATCGGGGTGTCAAGGATCGCTCGTTGTTTAGGGAATTGTTCTTCCAATTCATAGTGTTTCCTTTTTTTTCTTTCTTTTTTTTTCTTCCTTTTTTTTTTGTTTTCACTATAATAATACTACAGTTTTTCATGGGTTCTCTACTAACGACTCGCACTAACAGCCGTTAAGTTACATCTCAGCGTCGAACTTCGCGCGAGTGTCTCTACGGAAGCGAGACTGTGAGTAAAAAAAAATGAGAGAGAGATAGAGAGTAAGAGTATGTGTGTGAGAGAATGAGAGTAAATTAGCGAGAGAGATAGAGCGAGAAAAAAAAAGAGCGAGATGACGAGATGACGTAAAAATTAAGGTAACGTATATAAATAAATATACATATAAATATATAAATATATATAAAAACAAACAAACAAACAAACAAAACAAAAAATACATATTATCAACGAATGAAAACTCGTCCGATCCCCGTTCACAATCGACGACGATATATAATTCGACGTACAGATACTTATAGAGCATAAATGAAGGCAGACGCGCTGCCGTCTCGTAAATATATATATACATATATACATATAATACATCCGTTGTTTGGTTCCATTAAACTGTCACGTTGCCCCGAGTGTCGCGCACATACACACTTACATACACAGATACACACACACACACATACACGTACATACATTACATTATTGGCGTCGAAGTTTGACTCGTGAGCGTGAGGAGGAGGAGGCTGGAGATGGAAGAGGCACGAGAGCGCTCGTTCGAAAAATATATATCACACACGCGCTTACTTGAGAGTTTCTCTCGTCAAACGGGTTGAACATGTTCGATTTCTCGACTAGACTGACATGATTGTGATGAATATTTAACTTGCCTATCGTTAAACAAACAGAAAAACAACAACAACAAAACATTAAATGAAGAAAAAAGACGATAAAACCAATATATTATGGATATGAGGGATTTGAAAAACTTGAGTCCAAAAAAACAAAAAAAAAAAAAATGAAAATGGTAGGGTAAGTACGCAAAAATGATAGGAGAGTGAATAAAAGTATGGTGATCGGGGAGAAGGTCGAAATCAAGCTGAAAAATATATAATATGTAATGGACGAAAGACGAGACGATATGATACAATCTAAAATGAATACAGGCGTCCGATGATGTAGACGGTATATATGTATAAATATAACCGCGACGAATCGATGGGTTAGATTATACATATAAGTATCATGGATGATATATCAGAAATAAAGAAACAAAAAAAAATATAATCGTCTGTATATATGTATAGCGTGTATTTTACTTTGAGGAATAGTAGGAAGTTAATCGATTAAAAGTAAAGTCGAGAAACGAGAGATAATGAAAAAATAGAAAGGTTTAAAATAATAAGACGGAGAGAAAAAATATCTGGTAGAGGTAATGATATAATCTAGAGCGGATTAGAAAAGACTGCGCGAAAGTATACGTATATATAGTAGACAACACGGGCAGGAGGGTACGAAGAATCAAAAAGATTAGGTGAAAACATCCAGAATCATACGCAAACACACCCATACACACACACCCTTACATAAATCTATACCCATATATTATCCCATCACATCTCGGTGATAAAACTTGCTGTACGAAGCAGTAGAAAATCTGAGACTCAGTGTGGGGATGATTATCCATCCCTTATAACAAGAGACGTTGAATATGTACATTAATGTAATGACAGATAACGAGCGCCGAGATCATATCGGTTCATTCATAGTTTTTAATTGACAGGTACATACAACCTTTTTTTTATTACATTAATTCGTTTCTTACGTTGAATTATATTAATCAGATTGGTGCTGATAAAAAAAAGAGAGATAAATTGGGATATGAGTGTAAGATTAGAAGTAATGGTTATGGAGGATTAAAAAGAAAATAGGTGAGGATATAATATGAAGGGGTGTTGTTGCAAAAGGCACTTGGCTAAAGCTATATTCGTATAAATACATAATTAAATATGTATACGCGAAATGAGATCAAGGACGAAAAATTTGTGTTAAAAAAAAGAGACACACACAGAGAGACAGAAACAGTCTAGCGCTAGAATATTAATTATTAGGGATATATAGTCGATAATAAAACGTAGCTCTCAGCGAATAACAGGAAAAAATATAATGTACATGGCCGCGTATGTGGTAGGATATATATTTCGCGAAATTCGTCATTACATAAGCGGGGGTAAGGGGTAGTAGCGTCTCGCGTCGGTTCATCGTTATTATTATATATATATATTGAAAAAAATATATATTATATTCGTCATTCTCGTTATCATTCATTATTATCATTGCCTGCTGGTCATATCCTCATAGTCATTCTTCATTAGCATTGTATACTCGTTATCATCATCATCATCATCATCATGAACACTATCACCATCATCATCATCATCATTTTCATCGTCATCTCAATGTTTTCGTATCCACCTCTTTCTCCTTCTCACTTTGAAACCTCTTCTGTCCTTTCACCCTTTTTCCTCTTTTTCATCGATATCGTCGTTATTATATTATATTTCAGCGTAATCGTCATAGGACTATATAATTCATTCGTGCATTTCCGTGGCAATACTTAATAAAAGAAAAACATAAAAGTTTACAAAACAAATTTACGTACACTAGATTATAGTCTTTTGAATTTCTACGTTAAAACGTGTGATCTCTCTTTATTATTATGATTATGATTATTATTATTATTGTATATTGAAGTATGATTTATAAATATATACTTAGTAATACGAGATACGGAATATATATATGGAGAATAAAAATAAAAAAAATTATATATATATATATATATTATATACATATAAATATAAATATTAATTATATTACGTATTAGATATTCTATACAGTCTTTTAATTTGATGAAACAGAGAGATTTGAGATGATAATTGTGTGGTCATATATGTATATATATGTTTCGTGTATAAATATATACATATAAATTATATGGCCACAGTTCGTAGTGCCTCGGAATTGCTGCTCGGTATCGGCGCAGCGATTTTCATCATCGTGTATTTTTTTTAGTTATAACACACTCTCGTATATATATACACACATGCGTGTGTACGTATGTGCATGTGCATCATATATATTTAACGTATATATAAATGGGGTAAACAGATCGCGTATAGATAATGAAATACTTGCAATTATAAATCGATACTCCGATTAATACAGGATTTTAATGATATAAAGCAAAAAAAAAAAAAAGCAAAAGTAAAAATGACGAATGAAATAAAATGAAAAAATGCGCTCTAAAGTGTTATTAAGGGGGAATTTTAAGGATATAATATAGATTGATCGTGTCATTTTAAAAGGTGTCACGTTAAATTAAAATTAAAATAAAGTTCTATATAAATATGATATAAATATATAAATAAATATATAAAAAAAAAAGCAACCGACTCATTAGGATATAAGCTTTGTACCGCGTGTACATAATATTTGAAGGAAATATGAACAGAATATACGTGTAGACGCATAATAATAATTATACTAATAATAATAATAATATATACGACGCATACGTATTGTACGAGGCGCCAAAATGTCAGACGATATGTTAATATATAAATATATTGCACTTTGACGATGTGATCCTGGCTCTCGAAAGTCTTTCTTAAAAAAAAATTTACGCGTTTCATTACATGTGGTATCATCACCTTATACCCTGTAATATCTTCTAAGGGCGTGATTCTCATTATTTGCTATATCATTCGTACTAAAAAAATATTATTTGTATCAAACCATCAAATTTTCCAGTGTCTCGCGCGATTTTGAAATTATTAGAACAAAAAATTAAATAAATAAAATTCGAACAAAATTATATCGGCACACTGTCGTTAAATTACGATACACGTCGATCTTTTGGCTTTAAAAATTATCGATATAAGCTTTATAGTGATAAATATATTTCGAAATTAATGTCTTGGCGAAAAAATTTTAAATTAAAAAAAAAATTAAATAAAAATCGAACTAATCAAGTTCGATAGTGATTTAGGTTTAGAGGCGCAACAAAAAAAAAGAAAAAAAAGAAAAATAGGTAAGGTAATGAAGCGAATTAGTGGTTTTGATTGAAAACCGAAAAAACCGCATAGTCCCTCGCGTGCATGCGTGCGTGTATAGGGTAAATCTCAAGGTCGCGACACAGCAAACGCGCGTGGTTTTGCTCGTTATACAAACTTTCCACAGAGCAGGGACAAAAGGGCAACAGAGTTTTACAGCAAAAACTAAAGCGCATCCACGCACGCATGCACGTGGTTACTATTTACGCTCGCGGTTTCCCCATTATATTCTTTTTTTTTTTTTTTTGCAAAGTTTTCTTGTTTTTTTCTCGACTACCCCACGGTACGTACGCGTGTCATGTGCTGAAGAAAACGACGGCGCGCGCGCGCGAAAGAGAGAGAGAATAGTTAATACAGCATGGACTTCCGGTACCGATGAAAGAATGCTCATCTATACACACATACACGTACACACACTGCTTTAAGTATACTTCAGATGAAGCTCATCATTATATCCTAACGCACCTCACATTTTACAAGACCCTTTGGATTTTTGTGGATCGAAAAA
The DNA here is from genome assembly GCA_030522805.1 of Leptomastidea abnormis. Taxonomy (NCBI): domain Eukaryota; kingdom Metazoa; phylum Arthropoda; class Insecta; order Hymenoptera; family Encyrtidae; genus Leptomastidea; species Leptomastidea abnormis. The sequence continues at coordinate 48,283 of JAPYZE010000388.1, forward strand.
GAGAAAGACGAACGAGACGGAAAATCTGGTACTCTTGCTTGTTTTTTTTTCTTCTTTTTTTATAACTTACTTTTGTAACCTTCGCATGATAGAAGAGATACTTCAAGTTTTTTTTCTTCTTCTTCTCCATCGTTATCATTATTACACAAATAATATTATTTTTTACCGCCGGTGTTTCATGTTAATTTTTCATTTAAGCGTATTATTATAACTCTATGAAAATATAGTTCACCTATTAAACGGACTGCACAGGACTAAGATTATAATATATATCCTCTCGTGTCCTAGCGCACCACGCGATTCTTGCAAACGCACGCTCGGGGATTACTCCCATCAATTATTTGCCAAACCGTACTACGTAATCTACATTTTACACACACATATACATAAACACACACACACATCTGTAATATAAAGATCTGTTTTTTTATTTCATCTTTTTTTTTAATTATTATTATTATTATACCTATATAGTTAAAATAGTAAATATCACTTGTTTTTTACGCAGACAGATTAAAATGGGTAATAAGTTAGTTATTAAAAATGAAGTTAAGTTTGTGTTACAGGCGAGTACTCGATCACGCGCTACAGAATCGCGATGAAAAATATATATATATATATATATAAATATAAATATATATATAGAGACGTTTTCTTTTTTTAATCCTTCACATTAACTTTTTTTTTGTTTTATTAGACGAGACTATTACGTAGTTTTTTCTTGCATCCGCGTCGACGTTACAACTTATATGCAGGTTTGCAGGTTGAAAAATAGTGATATAGAGGCGTGCAATACTTTTTAATCGTATACTTGGTTTTTTTACCTTTTTTTTTATTTTTCCTCTCTCTCTTATATTTGACTCGTCCAATAATAGAGAAACAACTATACTATATATTATGTGTGTATATCGGATGTTAACGCATGAAAGAATTGACGTGATCGGTGCATACTACTACGCCTCCGCTCGGGTTGATGATGATGGTGATGAGGAAGAGGCAAAAAAGAGTATAGGTAGTCCGTTTAAGGATTGGCAGTTTAAAAATATTGGTTGCAAAAAAAAAAAAAAATTGTGGGGAAAACACACACACATACATAATACACACTTGGCGCGTTTTTATCGATACGCCTATTTATAGCGATGTCAAAGCAGTATACGATTTTCTCTCGAAACTTAGCAAAGTCACACACACACAAATACACACATACACACAGCAGTTGTTTGGCCCGTTCGCTAATTTTTTTTTCTCTCACTCGAATCCGCGTGTGTAAATTATTTTTTATTCTCAGGCGCGACGTTTGTCATAAAAATCTCAAACGAGGAAAAATTTCCCAAGATCGCTGGATCCTATTCGTGTATACGACACCTTATATATGAAACGAGCGCCGATTTTTCGTGAGACGCGTACTTAATATTGTTGCATTTACTAAGTTTTTAAGTAAGATCAGGTATAAGTGGATGCTTGGGAAATGAATAATATTATGGTCGATGTAGCGAAACTTTTGTTTGTCAAGTAGATTAGAGATGAAAAAAAAACATAGATGAAAATAAAAAAAAATTATAATAAATTGACGTAAGTGCTCTCTGTTGTTAGTCGTGTGCGTCGTCGGGATTGACGTGTGCGTGTGTGTGTATATAGCTCGCGTCACAGGGTGATAATACTTAAGAGATCCCTTTTCCCAACCATCCTCACATTTATACTTCACTCTGTTTTTTTTTTTTATTCTAATTTTTTATTGCATTTTGGAATAATGTCGTTAAGCTGAGGAACAATACATATTATGTTGTACACACATAAATAGGCTACCTTTTTTTAGTGTAAAATATATGTATAAGTCTGATTCTCAGGCGAATGTGTAGATAGACTGCAGAGGTCCTTGTTTTCTTTTTTTTTCTTTTTTATTATTATTATCTTTATTATTATTCTCCATTGCCATCATTGTAATTATTTTTATCATCATCAATATATTACTATACGTTTTTTTTATATCATAATTATATTATTTTATCATCATCATAACGAATTTTTATTATTATTATAATATATAATATTTACGATTATTTGCTATAGCTACTATTAAAAAAAAAACTCCTTTTTTGCTGCTACTATATTATATTCTACGAACTATTACATTTTTAACAACACTTTTTCTCTCAACTCTCTGCGCCATAAGCTCCGATTTTTAACAATAATATATTAAACATACCATTCAACATCCACTCGCAGTTACTCGTTTGCGAAAATTAAAGACAAGAACAAAATAAACAGCAACAATAATAATAATAATTATCGGGTGTAATAGATAATCGCGTGCGCGCGTGCGCGTGCCTGTGAATACCGCCATTTTGTTGATGTTGATTGTGACACTTCCGTGAAATCCTTGTGTGGCACATACCATTTTGTTGTTCTATTATGTAACGTAATATATATTATGTGTATCTGTACGTATTTATATAAATGGCTGCCAATGCGCAGCACATCAAAGCAGAGTTGCTCGATTTTGCTACCACACTTACTTTTTTTATATCGTTAATACAATATACAAATCTCGCTGTTGTCTCATACTTTGTATGAAAGATGATTTTTTCTTTAATTGTACATTTACATAATATTATATGTATCGCGTACGAAAGGTTTTTCTGTTTTTTTTTATTCTTCGCTGTTTTTTACATTTGTACGATTTCATTCATTCACTCATTCTTGTCCGATAGTCAAGCGTTTCCGTGAGCCATTATACTGTCAATGATACGATGCATCGAAGGGCTCGCGAGCTATAATTTTTTTTTCTTCCCTTTTTTTTGTATACGATGCTCCACGATAAAAATCTCGGACGTTCGAGTGGCAGAAAGAGTGATTTTAGTCGACGCGCATTGTTTTACTGAATGAAAGCAAGAGAAAAATATCAAAGTGCTAGAGCTTTATATTGATTTCGTTTTTTTCTTTTTTTTTTGCACGAAAATGTATCTCGAGGTTTAGACAAAACATCATATACTCTGATCTTATTGTTTGATAAAAATAGTGCGTCGATAATAATCTATATTCCCAACTCGGTTTTTTATGATATTTTTTGAATTTTATTTTAAATTAAATTTTCGCGACAGTTAAAATATGTGTAAAGATCTTTTTAAGTTTTTCCTCTGTATGCTTTGAATTACATTGTTATCGCGTGACAGCTAAGCAAGCAACTTTTTTTTATCAATTATTATTTCACCGGCCTTTTTTGTTTTTAATTTAGTTATCATAGAATACAAGGTGCGTTGTGCCATAAGTGTGTGTGTAGTTTGTTAGTATATTCTCCTTCGTTTTAGTATAACTGTCTTTCAAAAGCACCCGGACGAACGATTTAGAACAAGAGAACATTACGTTATTCCAAAACGATGCATTTACTTACTGAGTATATAATATACATACATATATGTTGTTCTTTTCGAATTTAATTCCAATGAATTTTATCGTAAACTAGTTTACTTTAAAAAATAAATAAAAAAAAAAATAACAAAGACTTGAATTTGCCAGCGAGAAGAAGACTGTGCATAACATACATACGCGTTGGAGAAAATAAAATAGTAGATATAGTTCGGTAAAAAAAAAAGAAAAAGAAAAAAAATTCTTATGACATTTTGAAAATAGTTTCCTGCTCACCTCTTGCGTCATCGCAAACCGAGCGGAAAAACGCAGCCGGAATAAACAAGCCAAAAGTCACATTTTTAAACCGCTTGGTTAAAAAAAAAAGAAAAAAATAATATTGCTACCGGGTAGGGGCAAAGAAATTCCACGTCGTGAAAAACCGTCGTATAGTAGAAGTAGCAACCCCTCCAAGAAGCGACGACGTCCGACTTGCGAAAACTCGCGGCTGCAAAATCGGCAAGGGTATGCAGCTCCTCTCCCCTTACCACCATTCACCCAAAAAGGTAAAACGCGCGGAAACTATTTTCAAATCGTTTTTCTCGCGGGCGTCCCTTACCCACTCCCTCCTCCTCAACTCACCCATACACTATATCTCCTTTCATACATACATCCATACAAACACACATATACATACACACATACATACGTATATTAATGTAAGCAGACTGTTTTTCGCACAGGGCGAATTTCGTTCTCCACTTAGTAGTGTTTCGCGTGAACGAGCGCGCACGTATACATACATTTGTTATACGTATATAGTTGTATCCAAACGTCTTCCTATCTCTTCGCAGAGACTTAAGGGCAAGGGATATGTAGGTATATATATCACCGAGGGCACAGCCAATGAAATGACAATTTTTTTCTAAATGAGCATAAGAGCGACGAGTCGAGCGAGATGTTGAGTCCGATTTTCACTCCGCAGAACAATAAATAGATAAAACAAATATACATATTATATATAAATAGAGTATAAATATATTTATAAATATGTTAATACGTATAAAAAAAAAATATATGTATGTGTATACTACGTACAAATAATTGTTAACAAGTGTCCATATATGCAATAGTTATACCGGTGTACCAAAAGGGAAAAAAGACGGATTGTCACGCGTCGATCAAGGCTCCGCAGTATAATATATGCGACTGCGTCGGTCCACCGAGCGCCAAACGCTCAATAATAATAATAATAATTAATAATTAATAATAATAATGATTATATATAACGCACGATCTATAGTGCGTGATGGTGCAGATACATATATTATATAAAAATAAATAAATGGATGAATATATAGGTGTATAGGTACATGATACGTACTGCGACCGATACAAAAAGCCTTAGCCCGTAAGCTCTCGCGCAATATATTTATATATGTTATACACAGATGAAGAAAAATAAAAAAAATAATAAATAAACTATCTCTTTACAATAGACACAGATAATGACGATGATGATAACGATGAGGAATATTGACGAATATTGTTTTTCTACCGCTCGTTTTTTTATTGACGCAACACTGTTAATGCAATATGTAATAATATATCGTTACGGTTGGATCTATACTTTGCGCATATATGTCACGAGAGCCTTTGATCTATAAACGATTTGATACCGACTTTTTTCTTATATCTATACGCGAACGAGTAAATTATTTTCTTTCATTTTTTTATTTTAATGGTAGGATTTGCTGTTTCGATTGTGTCGTTTTTATGCTCATTTTGAAATCTCGAAAAAGTGACGCTCGCGAGAGAAAGAGAGCCGAACTTAAAAAAAAGGGTGGCCCAAGATTTTTTATTTGTACTTGCTTGAACTTTGTTTTATTTCATTTGATTTATAATGTACTTTTTTTTTAATATTAATTTTTTTATATATTATTATACCGTGTGCAATATGAAGGAGTGAAGTTGTGCGTAGGATTGACAGTTTTTTTTATGTTACAGTGGGTATAGAAGGGATTAGAAGTATATGTATGAGAAAAATTGAGAGCGAAAATTTAAGTATACTACTCGTTGCATCAAATGCAACTTATTCTTTTTTTTTTTATGTTTTCTTTATATAATATGTTTAGGATGAATAAATTATTATTTTTTGTTTCAAATCAAATTGGCTGTTTTTCTTTTTCATTTCGAAATCACGAATTGTATGTATATGTTGAGTGAAATATATTTTATTATTAATATTATTATTATTTTTATTATTATTAATATTATCATTATTACTACTATTATTAGTTCTTTTTTTTTTAACGGGGTGAGTGGAGAGCTTGCAAGTTGAAAATATAATGCGTAATAATTTCTTTGAGTTTCTCCTTACTTTTTTATTTTTGTTTTTAATACGATGTTAAGAAAAAGAAAAAAGAACAATACACATGCAAATGGCACATGGAAGCAAACATCGACGCTCGCGCAGCCTATAAAATATATATGTAAATTAATCAGTAAAATTCTCTCGACTCTTGATATACAAAAATTAAATAAAAGTCGAGTTCTTTCTCTAAATAGTAAAATTTCGTCAAAAACAGGTCCGCGCAAATCTATTGATAAATTGTACGGATTTTCCTCGAACAAATCATCAATTTACTATATATCAATGCATTAACAAAAGACACCGATTTATCGATAACTTTGCGCAGACCTGAGCATATGTAGAACTAAAAAAAGAAGAAGAAGAAGAAAAGAAAGACACAAGGAAAAACGTACGCGAGAGAGATAAAGACTGCGATCTTTGTACTTTCGAGAGACAAAAGAAATAATAGACGAAGAATGGCTAAAAGAACAAAAAAAAAAGAAAGCAAAAGAATTAAAAGACTCTTAAAAAAATGTCGAGGTCCTCTTTTCGTCGACTGCCAAGCAGTCCGTCGATACTGAGAGGCTTGCAGTGGAAAATGTGCTCAAGAGCGTCGAGAAAGACACGAGAGACTATTTTGAGAGAGAGAAAGAAAGAAGGAATAAGAAAAGATATATATCGGAACGAGGTTCCTATAATAGGTCGCAACTTTGCAGGAGAGCGTGTACGCGTGCACATTTATATATATAATATAAATATACAGTATGTTAATACTATTTTTTTTTTGTGACTGACGAAAGAGAGAGAGAGAGAGAGAGAGTTAAAGTGAGCAACGGGGCGAGGCTCGCGTGGAATATCGAGCGTATACATATAATACACATAGAGCCGCGGTTTGTTTTTACTCCCGCTCGATTCTTTTCAAGCGGAGAGGACTTCGTATATACTTATAACTATATATAATATTATATATAACCATCTGGATCTCTGAAGATGGAAAAAGAAATAGAAACGCGCGCCCTTATAGCTTCGCAAGTTCGCGCGCGCGCCTCGCCCCAGCTGCGAATATGTTCTGTTCTGTTCTGTTTTTTTTCCATATTTTCACTTTTTTATACCAGTAAAACAAAAAAAGAAGAATCTTACAATAAACACGAGATGCCTTATAAATGTTTTTATTCTTGGTTTTTTATTATTTTTCTTTTACTTATTTACCGCAAATATGCCTATTATATATTTTCATTATATTTTTCTCTTCATTTTTGATTTTTGTTTCCTTATTGTTCCTTTCTTTCCATTCATTGATTTCCTTTTAAATTATAATTAATATTTTATTGATAATTTTTTAAAATTTTGAAACTTTTTTTAAAATATATATTTTTGTATTTTTAATTTTGTTTGAATGAGTATTTAAAATTCAGTTAATGTTTTGAATGACGATACTTGAGAAATGCGTAAAAAAATTGTGTAAAGATATAACTACGACAATGTTTGCTGGATACGTATTACTATTTTCTTAATATTAATAATATCTTTAGACTTATTTAAGTACAGCACTGGTAAGTTTTTCTCATAATTTTTAAATAATTATTTTATAAATTTCAAATCATCTTTTCAATAATCTATTTGCATCAACAATTTAAATATAATAAAATATTCTTTATTCGATTTTACTATACAGCACATGTAAAAATGACGAAAACAAACCATACTCATCAAAATTCACACGAATCAAAATCTTATAAGTAGAAAGCTAAAGAGCACTTTAGCGTGTTATCTTAAAAATCTGGTAAGAGCTGAAAAACAACTTGAAAAAAAAATTCAAACTCAAGCTCTCACATATAGCTATTCATACACTGACGCGTAAAATCGCGAAGCTATAAAAAAAAACATCACAAACACCCGCTGAAATCTTAGCAATCAGCGTCTCGATCATCAAATCGCAAGATTCAAAAACCCAAAAGCCAAAATAAAAAATAAAAAAAAAGTATAGACGCGAGGCCGCTCATAATCAAAAAGCCAAGTCATCATCAGCAAGTAGGTATAGGACTTGCAAAAACTCCAAAACTATACGTTATATATAGTGTGGAGTGTATCAGCGTCCGAATAAAATCGCAAACAGCCAGCATATTCAAAGCTACGTTTCCCCGTGGTTTTTTCCTAAGCCCCCCTCGTATACATCACATATATATAGGTATTCAAAACGAAGAAGTGTTTCTGCAATGGCTTACAAGTGTGCAAAAGAACCGAGTAGGTATATAATGTATCTACACAGGGTCTCGCTCGCCGAAAAACCAGTCTGCTGCGCGTCCGCGGGGGCGCACTCGCGAAGTATAGAGAGGGATCACAGAGGGGAAGAGGCAAGAGAAGCAGCCCGTGTCTGCAGTGTATGCCGAATCCGGTTTGACCGGTTGCGCGAGATGTTAGATTTTCGCGGGATCGCACTTTCGGTTTCGGACTGTAGTCGCTGTGTATATTACTGCTGCCGCAGCCGCCGCCGCCGGCTCGTGGCCTTGAGCCCGACCGAGCCTGGCTGGCTCATAAGGAGAGGAAGAGAAGAGAGGGGAAGAAAGAAGGATCGAGCCTTGGCTGTGCTGCACGCGGCGGAGTAAGCTGCGCTGGGAGAGAAAAAGAGACTGCATCACTTTGTTCGGACGTCCCGTGGTCCCCTCCTCTCTCTTTCTTCTCTCTTCATCCGTCTTCTATCTTCGGTTCTTTTTCTCCTTTTCTTTCATCTCCTCCTCTTACTCCTTCCACAAGATCTCCTGCCCACCGGCTGGGAGAGACTGATTGCCAGCGGGTCTCTCTCTTCCTCTCTCAAGGATTAGTCCTACGCTTTTTGATTGATGCACTTTTCTGATTTTACGGATACGTATATGCTTAACATGTTTCGTGTGTACATCCGTCGATGTATCCAACTTTTTATCTTTTTTCATTCGACAAACGAATTAATTTTTTCTTGATTTGAAATTTAATATGCCGCTGATAGTATTATAAATTTAAAATAAACGCATATTCTCGCACCTGAAAATGATTAAGAAAGGCAATTTTATGTGGGAATTCTTGTGTCCAAACTGGAGTTAAATTAATTCGCACGTAAGCGTGAATGGAATCAAAATCTCGCGAGCAATAATCATATAGCGCAGTTGCGATATCAACGACATGATACAACTTAAAACTATACATTTTCAATTCAAATTCGCGTAATTCCAAAGCTTATAATACCAATTGATAAAATTTAAAAAAATATTTATTCTTTTTATAATATACTTACATATACAAATGAACATAATTTCTGTGCAGCTGCGCATAATATAAAAAATCGATCGTTCTGCAATTGCGACAATTATCATTATTTTTATTATATTATATCTGCCAAGAAGCGCGAGAGAAAGAGAGAACGCGTATTATAAATCCAACGATCGAAGTCGACTTCTTTCTCTCTTTACTCAAGGGTGCGAGCAATGCAAGAGAGACAGAGAGAGAGAAAGAGAGACTTGTAACCTGTGCCACGCTGCAGGAGCTCGGTAAGAAAAATCGGCTAATTTGAGCTGGATAACGCGGGCGTTTTAATGAATTTTAAGTTATTTTAATGGGTTTAATAACTCGGGGAGGTCGTGCTTCTTTTTTCTCCTTTTCTCTCTCTCTCTCTCTCTCTCTCTCTCTTTCTTTTTTTGCAGCCTGTTCGCCTGCTCTCGTGTGTATAACGTGTACGTGGACTCGTGTTATTCTGCAGAGCTAAAACCAGTTTTATTTTCAACGCGCTGTAGTATAAGAGCTAACACACGCATTATCTGACATCGGATTGTTAGAAATTAAAATTTATATCGGAGAGTAGAGAAAGAAAGAGAAGGATTAAATGAGCTATATGCCTATGCGTGCGAATATGCCTTGAGCTTTTTTTTTCAGCTTCCAAATTTTTTTACCACTGCGTATAAATTATACTTAGACTATTTTTTTTTCTACATTTATTTAATTTTTTTATTTATTTTTTATTTCCGTCTGATCAAAGCCGCTTTTGTCGCGATAGCAATTAGTTTGCTCTTGTTTCTATTTTTTTTTTTAAAGTCTATTTACATAATTCGCCGCAATGATATCGAAGGAAACAAAAAATATATGTAAGTTAGATTATAATCTATTGTCACAATAACAAAGGGGGGAAAGGGGGGTCGGTCAAAAAGTGCATGCATATTAAAAGTTTCTTATTTAGCCATTAAAAAAGTTTTTATTATGCCACTAAATTTCTTTAGGAAATATAGTCGTAAAAATAAAACTTACGAGCGATTATCAACTCGGCCTCTTATTTATCCTTATAAAATTCTTAACCACTGACCCTCTATATATCCTTTATCACCTTGATTCTTTAATTCTATCTATGAGCAGCAAAAACCAGCACCAAAATTTATTATTAACGAAGCTAACAAAAACTCATAAACAATCCGACAAAAAGTTATAAATCTCATCAATCTATAATATCACAAAAATAAAAATAAAAATAAAAAATCAAGCTAAAAAAGTCATAGACCAGAATAAAAAAAACTAGAAAATCCCATGAGCAAAAAAAAACAGTATAATTTATTACTGCGAAAAAAAGGAGGCTGCAGCAGCAGCCAAGCTAATCGCAAGACGAGCAAACAGGCCAGCTTTACGCGTCAGCGTCTCTGCAGCAGAGAAAAAAAAAGTGAGACAGGAGGATGAGGGAAGGGGGGAGATAGAAAGAAAGCTCGCAGGATTTTTATCAAGCGGCCTTCCCCCCCCCCCTCTTCCACCCTCTCATGCGGATATGCCGCGGTAAAACGCGCGCGGTACGGGTTACCGCGTCCCGATCGAAGCTTTTGCTGCATCGTGCGATAAATTTCGTCGCGGAGCGTGCGTGCACGCGTTACACACACAAGCTTCGGAGGATGACCCGCTTATACTTCTCTCCCTTAATATTCCCCACTACCCTACTCTTTTTTTTTTTTGTTTCAATACCAAAATTATTTTATTTTTTTATTTGTTTTTTCTCTCTTTTCATATACCAATATCATTATTTAAGTATCTGGCCTTGCGTATAGAGCCCCGCGTATAATCCGATGAAAAAATTAATTATTTATTGCGGTCGCGAATTTTTGATAAATTCATTAGACTTAGATGCGAGCTGCAAAAGTGCAGCGAGAGAAAGAGAGAGAGAAAGAAAGAGAGAGTCTATAAATAAAGATTTCGTTTGGCTCGAGACGCATTTGAGTTGCGGGTGGGAGGGAAGAAGAGGATGAAGCGCAGGGAGTTGCAGCAGGCAGCAGCATACTCTCCTCTACTCGTATTGCTCTTTCGATCCCCCTGAGTTTTTAATGCAATAAGCTTTTGTGCCGAGGCTTTACGAGTCGGAGCTCACGGGAGTCGTAAATAATATTTGCATCACTTGTCGGACGATGCGAGCGGGCGGTATATAGGTATGTGTGTGTATGTGTATATAGGTATGTATATATACTTTCAAGAAATTGACTCGCGAACGGAGATTACGCTATGTAAATAACTTGTGCTTTTTATCGGAAGCGCTCAGGAAAAAATTTATCGTGAAAATAAAAAAAAAATATTGAAAAATAGTCGCAAAAGAAAAAAAATATTGAATTGTCTAACTATAGTACGTTCTTCTCATTTTTTAAATTTATTTTTGAAATCAAAAAAAAAGAATCAAAGCATATGCTTATAATCATTTAAACCTGCTTATTTGCGTGTCATTCAAAAAAATCATTTTTGAAATACCGCAAAGACGATCGCATCAGCTTATTCCCACGATCATCCGTACCTTATTCCTCAAGTGACTCCAGAAGATATAGCAACGTGCTAAACGACACGCCCAAATCTCATCATCATCCTCCTCCTCCTACTTATAAAAAATCCTTCAAAATTCACCAATCCCTTTTTCTCCTTCTCCTTTCCTTCTCAAAAATCCAAATTCGTTTTATCCTGCAAAAATCGTTTTGATATGACTATACCTGATGCAATTTCAAAAAACAAAAAAGATAGAGAAAAAGCGAAAGTGAAATAATAATTCAAGTCGCTTGGAGAAGTCATTCGCTATTACAGACAGGACCCATTTTTTTTTTCTCAACGGCAATTTCGGGAGGAGAGATAGTATTATAAGGGCCTACTGCTGTTTGCTGAGCTCGAGCTTAAATCATCGTGCTGCAGTTGCAAGTTGAGAACCCGCGCAGAACATCTACAAGCCGCATATATATATGAAAGCCTCCCTGCTGCCTGCCTATACCCTGCCCACCACCTCCCTTCTTCTTGCCTCCTCCGAGAATTCATGCGTCACTGCACGTGTGTGCGATCGCGTATATATGTATATAAGTATATAAGCAAGAGAAGAGAGCGAGACTCCGTCCGTGATGCAGCAGCAGCCTCGCTTGCCTCCGCTCCACACCCTCCCTCCCTTCCTTCTCTGTCTCGTGAGTATAGTAGTATACTGTAGCTATAGCTAGCCATGGGCTGTGCTTGCCACACCAAGACGCGATGCGAATTTTTCGACGTACGACTGTATATATGTGATACTTCTATATACTGTGGTATGCGAATATGTATATACGTATCGTATATCTAACTACTGGCTACTTGCTTTATATACTCACTATACACTGTGCATTTATTAAAAGAGTCAATGAGAATAATTTTATTAATGGGATTTAATTAAATTATTATAATTGTTTATGAGAATGTGCAATTGGAAAAAGATTAATTTATTTTTCGAGTTGCATACGCGAATGAATTAAATGACGGAAACTAGTCAATTTTGTCTTGATTGAATAGCTGCGTTTTGGTATAGGGCGATACAAAAGTTTCTACCGATGATTTACGCATGATAGAGCAAGATTTTTTAACTGATCTCGATTATTCTTTCAAATCATCCGCAGTGCATTCCGTAATAATTATCACTTCTAGCTAGAAGAGCTACCGTATACGCCTAAACAAAATAAATGATCCAGCATAGCATCAAACTAATTGTCATCCATTATCATTCAAGATCTTAACTATACAAAAAAAAAAAAAAAAAAAAGAAATACTTTAATATAAAATCATATCCTTTCGAAACAAAATTAAAATAAAAAAAAACTCTACACTCCAAGATAATTGTATTTTATCTTTCTATTAAACACCATCCACTGCACTTATATATAAAATATACACACACACACATATAGACACATCTCTCAAGTCGGTCCCTCTCCTCAGAAAGATGACATCTCGCTCAGACAGCCACACAGTGATATTCAGATTTTCAAGATGCTCGCGATTACTGCTGCTGCTGCTGTTACATACCTATATATGTAGTATAGTATGGCGCGAAGAGGGGTATTTGAAAGACAGGAGGAGGCATTCGAAGTAGGCGGAGAACAAGTAGCTGTGCGATAAGAGAGAGAGACGAGGAGCGGCTGCAGTTCAAAAATCGACTTTTTCTCTTTTATTAAATGGGAGCATCGCAGTATATATAGGTGTATCTGTACCTATGGTTATAGGTAGGTGAAGAGCGCGAGATTTCGTAGAAGTGTAGCCGCCCTGCAGCAGATAGTTGCCTCTGTGAGGAAGATGAAGATAAAGATGACCATGGATGAAGGGTGAAGGAGGTGGGTAGAGGGGGTTATCAAAGAGACGGGTAGAGAGATAGGTATGCGCTCGAGTTCTCTTCTTATATATGTATATAGCGAAGTCGCGCTACCTATATACCCTGGGCATGATCGATCGGCTGTAGATGGATCACCTGTGTGTGTGTGTGTGTCTGCTGTTATATATAGAGAGAAAGAGAGGGAACTGAACGTGAAGCAAAAGAGATGCATCAAACATCGGTGTATGCTCCGGACGTGTATAGTTGGCCGCTGGTCTTCTCTTACTTTATATCTATACCTTACTCTCTTTCTCGTTCTTCGTCTTATATATTCTATCTCTCGGATTCCGCTTCCTTTCTTCTTATCCTCCTATTCTCCTTTTTCACTAGATTTTTTTCTCTCACTTTTCTTTCTTTCAACTCTTTGTTACTCTTGGTTTTTACTCTTTACATGCGATGGCCAATCGTTCTTACTTTTTTTATTTTAATCTAAATCTTTGCTAACGGACGTTTTTCTCAATGGGATTGAGAGCATTTCAACGCGCAGAAGAGAAAACGTTTGGATTGAAAACAGTTTGCACATTTACAAACCGCGCGAATATCTTAAAAGCGCTATACTATATCGGTATATTGGTATTATACGATTATCGTTAATGGCATGACTTGGAAAAATATGTAACTATAAATTCTACTCAACCAATGTTATTAGAATTATTTTTCTTTTTATTTCACCTGAAATAAAATTTAATATCAATTACATAATCAAAAACATTTGCAACATAATTTTCCAAAATCTTCTATAATATTATTCTCTCGCTTCTTTTCGTCAAAAGCAATAAAAAATAAATGTCTTTATTAACCTTGCCAGATCTAGCCATTATAAAAACAACTATAATCCTATCCGCAGCCATCCCAAAATAAGCATCAAATACTGGCAACAAATATATCTCAAACTTCGATTATAAAATATAAACTGCATCAGTCGTCGTCGTCCTCGACGTCTCTAAACGCCTCAATAATCCAAACTCATAAAAACACTCCAAGATGCAAATGATTCTCCTTATTATAGCAGCAGCTATGCACCAGAATATATATATATCTCTCTCTCTCTTCTCCTTTTCTGCCATCCAAAGTATTATAGGTAGTAGCAGCAGCCGCAAGAGCTCGGTCAACGTCGAAGAATGCGGGCGCGGTAGCCGCGGCGGTGTGCTATATGAGCAACCAGAATGGGGGGGGGAAGGGGATTAAAAGAGAACCTCTTGGACCGTATAGCCCTGCAGTGAAAGAGAGGAAGGGTATAGAGGGGATGAGCCAAGGAAAGGGCAGGGCTCTCTATCTGTGGAGTGTGTCTTATATACCATCTAACGAGAAATCTCCAATTAAAGGACTACTACTCCGCGGACACATATAGGTATATAGGTATGGTGTGTGCATGTGTGTACGTACATATATGTGCGTGCAAGAGAGCGCATAGCGCATGTACTCTCTTTTGAGCGCAGCAGCTACCTGCAGTAGCGCAGCAGCAGCACGCGAAGGAGGAGAGGGAGAGAGAATGATTTTCCGATCTGATCACTCTCTACCACAAGATATCTTTCTCTCTCGTCTCTCCTCTCTCTCACTTGCTTCTTTGCTTCTCGGGTGCGGTTATAACAACGTGTATACTCCAGTGCTGCCGTGCAGTCAAAACTCCTTCTTTTTCTTGGGCTCTTAAATTTCGAAAGATGCGCCGAAGGGCTACGCGATGACTTGGATTCTATATATATGTGTACTCATACCTACATATGCTCGACTTCTTTTCTTCTTTAATATACCTATATATGCACATATTGCCAAGTCATGGTTGAGAGAGAGACTCGATCTAGTTTCTTTACTATATAGCTATGCCCTGTCTTTCCTCTCTTTTTTATCTTTGCCTGGAGCCCTTGCGGCTGGCAATTATTATTGAATAAATCGATTGGAAATAATGTTATCCAGCTCGCGGCTTTTAAGAAGCTGTTTTTCAAACACGTAGTCCCTTCTTAATTATCGAAATATTTATTGTTGCTCTATACCAATGCTGGAGTAATGGTTGGTAAAGGATATTTTTAGTTTAGTAGTCAATAACCAAGTAAATCATTATACACCTGTATGATTATGTTTAAAAAAATAATTATTAATTAGCGCACTATTAACGCTATTCCTCAAATCTTTAGATAAATTTTAAGGCATTGAATTTGAGACTCTTCATTGAATATCTTTCTCTTTTACACCTTTACAAGCCCACAAATTTCTAGCCCGCGCTTGTTTATCTATATTTATCACATAAAAAGATTCACAATCGCACTCTGCGGATGCATTTTTTAGTTATAATAAATTTTTTCCTCAAAATTTTTTTTTTTTTGTAGATTGTTTTAGTTTTATACGACGTTATTATATAGTGTTACCAAAAGATCAAGGTCTTCGGTCTCGGTCAGACGAGTGCGTTTAAGATTTATAGAATTTTTTTACTATTCGAACGTAGCGTTAAAAAAACAAAAAAGAAAAATAAAATAAAAAGAAACCATCGTCTGCGAAAAGAGTGGTTGGACTACACACAGAGTGTCAGACTGCTGTGTGTTTGCGGCCAAAACTTACTTGACCTTGAGAAAATGTTGATTACCAATGCGTGACTAATAAAAAGTCATCCTGAAACGATCTTTCGTATTTTGTATATATATTTATATATACTTATATGCGCTGCACGCACACAATTTTGGTTGCATATTAAAAAATAATTAATGACGCGCATATACATACAAATGTGTATGTATATAAAATTGCCGAAAAAATAATGGGTATTATTCAACTGGTCTACTCTTTATTATTGTATCTTTTTATTTTATTTCTCGACTTTTTTTTTCGTCTGCAAGATTTTGCAAATGCATTATGACTGCGCCATTGAAATATATGACGTGTTTTATAATAATCTTGCTAAAAAACAAAAATAATATAAAAATAAAGAAATCTTATTTTCTCAAAAGTTACGCGACTTCTTAAAGGATTTATCAAGTCGATGACAAAGCGCTCGACACATCATTCGCGCAATATTTAAAATAAGCAAAACAATATATCTTCTTATAGCCATGCATGGCACTGACTTAAATCGACTCAATTTTTGACTTGGATTATTGTCTTACTTTTTAAGCTCTTCAACGCACTTGCTACGTTCAGTCTTGCTTATTTTCTTCTTTTTTACACATTCGGGTACTTATGTCTTTATCCCTTCGTACCATAAGATGAGATTTCAACATGTCCAAGTCAGTCTTATTGAAAGCTGAATGACTTTGTTAATGCGATTTTCACCTTTGAAAGAGGATAATAATTTTGGGATAAATTATAATAATTAGGATGTGCAGGTTTACTTTTTTTACCTTTCAACTACTTGGATGTTTTATCAATAACATATTCTAACATGTCTGCGACATCATCTGATCAATCTCAGAGCTGAACTTTATTTTAATCCCTAACAAGATTTCAAATATTATGTTAAAGCATCATCTTGAAACAGCATTAAAGCTTTACTTAAACAATTTACCTCTTATCCGATTTCAACGTTGAAGTCGTAAAAATTTGTCATTTAGACCTTAAATACCAGGGTCTGCAGGACCAAAACAAGCAAACGAAAAAAAAAAAAATTTGTGGCAGAAAGAAAGGTTAGCTTAGCTTGTCTATATACACGCGAAAACGTAATATCAACAGGTTTGACGTCTGCTATAAAACAAGATCTCAGCTCAAACGAGAGACAAGAAATTGCTTTTGGGAGACGAATTTCCAGGTATACACCATCTTGCTGCTATTAAAATTAAACTTAATATTTTTCGATCGATGAAAATCGCAACAACGTAAACTCAAAAAAAAATTACAAGATATTTAATTTACCAAGCACAGCAGCAAACCAAAAATGCATAATCAGTTCCCAAAAATTCTATACACCAGCTGCTGCTGCTGCTGCATCATAGTTACAAAAATGCACTGCCATCCTTGCAAGAAGCTCTCAGCAGCCAAAGCGAAGGGAGTAAGTAGCCAAGCCTTTTGGGCCGCAGGCAATTAGTGCACTCCGAAGCCCATTAACATACCGCTTGGCATAAAGCACAAGAGAGAGAGAGAGAACTGCTGCTCGTAGGCGGACGCGACCAAATGCGTTATTGAATTTCAATAAGCAACATCGAGACCAGCGATTGC
The DNA here is from genome assembly GCA_030522805.1 of Leptomastidea abnormis. NCBI lineage: Eukaryota > Metazoa > Arthropoda > Insecta > Hymenoptera > Encyrtidae > Leptomastidea > Leptomastidea abnormis. The sequence goes on from JAPYZE010000388.1 coordinate 65,760, forward strand.
ATATCTCAAGCAGATGAGAACTGAATGGGAAAAAGAGAAAAGGAGTTAGAGAGAAAAACGAAAAGATAAAAGGGTCCTGAGACTCTTTTGCGATTATTGAGCAGTACATTTATTACAGTAATGGAATGCACGCAGGTTGAAATTTGGGTTTGAATATAGATGGAGAAAGATGATCTCAGCCAGTATAGAGGATCTTGACAAAAATGATTGAAAAGGAGAGAAGTATGAGATAGTAATACAGAAAGGGTATAAGAAGTCCTTTATGATATTAAAACTCAAGTCACTCGATCTAACACACGGTAGTTGGTCCTCCATCTTAAAAGCCAACATTTTTTTTTGTACCCAATATTTCAACGTTCGACGCTGCAGCCGATTAAATACAAAATTTTTCCCACTTGAATTCGAGACATACATATATACGTGTGACGACGTATCGACGTATTCTATCAGAATGCAAGTACATAAATTTAATCGAAATCAAATTCGGACACACTCTCGTTAAATACTTTCAGGCCACACTTAAAGTCATTTCCGTTTTTTTTTTTTTTTTTTTTTTGAAAGAGAACCACACGCACTTATGTGCAAGCGATATAACCGATTCGAATCGATTTCAGCAAGTGAATAAAAAAAGGCCAGGGTAAAAATGGTCCTCGTTGTAATCGGTATACCGAAGCCAGAAGTAAGTCATAAACATACACGAAATCGCATACCTGTGGCTCATATATAAGTATACCATCAACGATACCATGCACTGATGATCTACAGCGGGTACCTGATCATTTTCGACAATTCGTACACACCAATAAGACGTAATACACCTTATCGAAAACGACTCTCGATCGTCACTTGGAAATCGTAATAGGAAGGAGAAAATAAGCGTATAAAGAACCAAGCGAAGTTTTTATCGTGCGAATTGAACGCAAAGATGAGACGTGAGCGAAAGAGAAAGAGAGGCTAAAAAACGTCTTATCCGCGGGACAAGATAAAATTGAGAAGAGATCGCCAGAAATAAAAAAAAGGCCGAAAGTTTTTCCTGTCTCGATAACTTTTTATTTTATCACAGTATATAGTGAAATGCCATTGTTCGAGCAAAAGCATTATAAGGAACGAGTTCCACGTGGTGGCTGATTAAAATTGTTTTAGCCTAAAGAACTTTCACCGGACACGCGGACGTCGCGTTGGTAGAGATAGAGTGGGAGAAAACCTTGGACTTACGACAACGTCGTATAGCAGCAGCAGCAGCAGCAGCAGCTCGTCCTCGCTCCTTGTCAAGGTCCTTTCCAAACGGCTTTCGATCTCAACTAATTAATCCATTGATATGTATAAGGAACTGTGTACATACGCTCTTTTTTTTAGTGCGAATATAAACTAGACTCTGCTTTTTTATTCATCAATGATTACAACAACAACAACAAAAAACTTATACATCGTCGCTTTTATATATATATTATCGGAATGCAAATCTTTAGGTGCGAAATTTGATACTAAATCAAGATTGGTATAGAGAGCAAAGCTATTTTTCCGATGATTAAAATTTAAGTAATCTCTCGTTATACTTACCTATATATTTAAAATTTTTATTTTTATCTCGCTCGCTAAGCGAAAAGATTGGGGTATGTGTATAAGCTAAGGGCTTTTTATGCTTTCGCGAGATGTATATCCATTATTTAATTAAAATTTAATGAGTATTTTTTAATAAAAACGTCTGTCAGTGGAAAAAAAAAAGATAATGACGGGTTTCTTGAGAGGGAGAGAGAGAGAAAGATAAGTGTATCAGCGAAAGGGTTGCAGTGTGCAGCTATACTATATATAGAAGGGAAGATGTATTCGAGCGAATGAAAAAGATCGCGTGAAGGAGATGGCTGTATGTATATGTATGTATGTATGTATGTATGGCCTGATGAAGGGAAGGAGAAGAAGAAGCAGCAGGAGAGATAAACGTGTATAGGAAAAAGGATGAGCGGGGAATTTTGTATTTTGAAGGCAATGAAGGGGAGAAAATGAGGGAGCAGAGTGGCTCATGAGAGAATGAGCAAGATACACTCTCTACCCCCCTCCCACTCTCTCCTTCTTTCTTATTGCTCGGGTAATTTTGGATAATTTTGGAGTTTGGTTTCAACGTTTTTCGCTTTATACGCTACGATATTCTTCGCTTTTATTTACTTTTTTTCCTTTTTCTTTTTTATTTTTTCTTCATTTTATTAATGTTTACACAAGGTCGATATTTATTTTAAAAACTAGGTGTTAAATTGCACTCGAGAGCTTGGGCTTATGTTATGTTGGTATATAGAAAATTACCTGTTAAAGTACAGGGCCATTTTATCTTTATACCGTTGTAATTTTCCAAAATTATGTTTGACCCGGAATTGCTTTGCAAATTTACATTATTATTGGAAATTTAAAGAATAGGTCGAAATTTAAGAAATTACAACGACCAAGTTGGAGAAGAAATAAATTTAATATAGGATTACGTGAAAAAGCTGTAAAAAAAGTAAAAAATAAAAAAAGAAACAAGAGAGAAAAATATGAAGAGTCGTAGAATAGACCAAAAATAACAATAGCGGTATATCAAAATGGTAAAACATAAAAAAAGAGTGGAAGAAAGTATGGGAAAGAGAATTAGTCAATAAGAGGCCCAGAGAAAAAAAATATGTGCCAAAAAGGAATGCAAATATTAAAAGTGAAAGAGAAAGGAGAGTCGGGCGTGTGTATGAGGTAAAAAAAAAAGGTGAAGAAGGAAAGAAGAAGAAAAATAAGAAGAAGAAGTAAAAGAAGAAAAAAAAGAAGAAACGGCGGGAAGTGGCAGGAAAAAAGCGAGAAAAAGGATACGGACAAACAAGCAAAGGAAAAATAAAGAGCGTTTATATGTGTCGAGGCAATAAAAGGAGAACGAACAAAAGGAGTCTGGCATCTTTCTCTTTCTCTCTCTCTCTTGGGAAGAAGAAGAAGAACGGCGACAAGGTGAGAAAGAGAATTAGTGAGCGACGAGGATAGAAGTAAGGAATTAGAAAAAAAAAGGACGATGATGTAGAAAAAAAAGGAAAAAAAAGTTGAAGAAAGAAATAAACGAAGAAGAATAAGAAGAAGTATATAAGCTCAAATCTCGCGTGGCCAAAAGAACGAGAGGAAAAAAAAGAGCAGTAGAAACAGCAACAGCAGCAGCGTCTGGCTTAAGACCAGAGAGACGAGGGAGGGTAAAGGGGGGAGAAGATGAAGAGAAGAAGAAAAAATAAACAAAGAAAAAGAACGGACGCACGAAATGAGCAAAAGGACAACAACGACGACGACGACGACGAGAAGGAGTTGCGCGCCAGAGTAGGAGGGTGAGGGAGGTATATAGGTAGGCGGTAGGGAGGGAAGGAGTAGAGAAGGTCGGTAAGAAAGCGAGAAGGAGAATTAGTGAATGAGAAACCGCGAGAAAGATGAAGAGAGAGAGAGAGAGAGAGAGAGAAGGAGGGAACGAAGCCGCGTCATAGGATTAAAGGAAAAAATAGTTTTTTAAAACAAAACGTCACGCGCATTAAAAGCAAGAGAGACGAGGAGCAAGCGAGAGGAAGAGCGAGAGAAAAGAAAAAGGAGAAGTATAAGGGGGAGTGAGGAAGGGGGGAAGGCTGGTCAGGATAAAAAATAAAAAGAAATAAAAAAAAGGGATGGAGAGGCGGGAGACGGGAAAAATAGACGTGCAAAAAATCGAAGAACAAGAATAAGAGAGGTAGGGAGAGTGGGAAGGGTGAGAGGGAGAGAGAGAGAGAGAGGCGAAGGGACAGAGCAAAAGGAAGATAAAAAGGATTTGTATGCCGCGCGGAGAGCTTGGTGAGCGAGACGCGCCTATATATATTATGTACCTCGACCAGGCGCACTAGAGCAAGAGAACATGAAAGAGAGAGAGAGAGAGAGAGAGAGAGAGAGAGAGAGAGAGAGAAAATAAGAAGGAGATAGAGAGGAAGAGAGGGAGGTAAGAGCCGATGGAGATGGAGGCTGGTATATACATACACCTATAAGGCCCCTTCTTTTCGGTTGCTTGGTTTGCGGCCTCTGGCTTCTCTCTCTCTCTTTCTCTCTTACTCTCCATCTTTCGCGTGGTTGCGTGAGTCTGCAACAGCAGCAGCAAGAGTAAAAGCAGCAGCAGCTAACATATAGCCATAGAGCAGACTCGCCGTAGTATATACATACTGCAACATACGAAGAGAAAGAAAAAGAAAGAGAGGAAAAGAGAGAGAACGCCCTTGACTCGGACTCTCGCCCGTGCGGTATCGTCTCCCTATCGTCGTCGTCGTCGTCGTCGTAGTCGTCGTCGGTGGGCAGGCGGGGGAGGTGCGCGGGGGGACTCGTGCATATACGCGCTCCGTGGCCTTGAATAAGCCGGCTTCTCGCTCTCTCTCTTATTCTCGCGTATGTGTGTATGTAGGGGTTCTGCTGTTGCCTCGGCTCGGCTGCTGCTGCTGGCTGCTGTTTAACAGCGTTTCTCAATCAACGGGCCCGTTCTTCTCTTATACTCTCTCCCTCTCTTGTATATTTTTTGCTTATCCCCCCTCCTCCCTCTCTCCTTTCATCGTCCTCTCTCTCTCTCTCTCTCTCTCTCTCTCTCTCTCCCTCTTTCTCTCTCTCTCTCTTCTTTTTTTACTTTAGACCAGGCCAGTTCTCTTAACTTGTTTTTTTTTCTTCTTTTATGTGCCTCATCCTGAGCAGCAGCAGCAGTGCCCATTTTATTTTAGCTGAATTTTTGCGAGGTCCCTACACACATAGTCTTTTCTTCTTTCTTTTTTATAATACCTTAGCCCTCTCCGAGTGTTCTTTTTGCTCTCTCAGCCACTACCATCACTACTACCAGCCATATAGCACATTCCTGTCTTTTTAGATCTTTCGACGGCGCCCAAGGGTCGATTCTATATATTGCGCGCTCACTTGCTCGCTCGCTCGTTGGTGTTTTATATGAACATACACATGCCTATATATAAAATACTTATGTATAGGTATATATAGTAGGCGTGGGTGTATAATATAAGCAAGTGCTGCTATATAGATATTCAAGGGTTTCTTGTGGTCATGTGTGTGTACTCGCGTGTATACTTACATGGACCAGGGAGGGATCATGAGAAAAGGAGGCTGGGAACCTAGTAACTCAGTTTCGAGACGCATGACCGAATTAAGGTTTACCGGCGAGTGCGTACTATAGGTATGCTTGTGGAATGAATTCACGATTAAAACCAGTAGTTGAATTAGCGAGGCTTTGTTTTGGATTGTACAATGCAGACAGGTTATTATTACGTGGTTCAGAAAGGGGGGTGGTTATTTAGCGCGTAAGTAGATAAAGGTCGTGCAATGACAGACAATATGCGATAATCAATGCAGCGTGCAATTTGAAAATCTTAAACTTATAATAACAATAATAATTAAAAATGAAATAAGAAAAAAAAAAACAATTTTTTTGTTTTAAAGGGCAAACTTTTACTTGGTAGCAAGGTACACATATTAAAGTGAATAACGAAAATTTATTAGCCATTGAAGCTTGAGAAGTGCCATGGGAGGGTAAAGGTTTTTGGGCACTGGGACTGAAAAAGTAAATTATCGAAGCCAAAAGAACACAGCTTTAAGAGAAAGAAAAAGAGAAAGAGATAAACAAGTGGCCATGCAAGAACAGGGTATCGCTTTTCGATCGAAACATCGATCGGTAGATAGGTATAGCTCACATACACACACACTGCACACACAATCGCTACCACCTTCGAGTTTATTTTTCATTCTCTCTCTCTCTCTCTCTCTCTCTCTCTCTCTCTCTCTCTCTCTCTCTCTCTCTCTCTGTTTTTTTACTCTCTCCCGTGCGGTCACGCTTATCTTACGACATTTCGAAATTTTAATTCCGCCAATTAAGCTAAAGAAATGAACCCTTCTATATATGTTTCTTTCTCTCCTCGACAACCACGGGACGCAATCTAGCAAGTCAACTGCCACACAATGAGACCTGGCACACATCTTGCACACTTACATACTATATCCTACTGCTCCTTCCGTAATACAAATCTCTTTTCGTGCATTTCACGATTTTATTCCCTTTCCTTTCTATCACAACTTGCATAACACAAGACGAGGGAAAGAACCACCAAAAAAAACCTTTCTCCTTACCATAACCCAAACCATTCGATCCTCAGCCATCACACCTTCGTGGCTCACAAAAACAGAAAAAAGAATAAAACAAACAACAACAACAACAAAAAACAAGCAAGTAAGTGCGGTCCAAAAATTCGAATAGGGTGTGCAAACACGCGATGATGAGGACTTCTCTCTGGTGAAAATCTGATAACGATACACACACACACACACACATACACACACGCCCAACCTATTTCAAAGAGTCTTTATTTTATAATAATTGGACAGTGTTTCGGAAGATTTTTCTCTCCCACGCGCTATCCTCGATATATTTCTAAAAGTATATATACGTACGTATAAGGTGCGTAAATAAACATTATAAGCGACGACAAAGACTCTTATAATAATGGACAAAGCCGAAATTACAACGAGAGAAGAGAGAGAGAGTTAAATTTAATTTAAAACAATAATCTCTGCGCAAAGATCGCAAACCACTTCTGCTTATATATTATGTGTAAAATGCACAATCGGCTACTGTGCCCTTCATCCCTCCATATACCTCCGAACTTTTTCAACAACATCTTTTACTCTCTCTCTCTCTCTCTCTCTCTCTCTCTCTCTCTCTCTCTCTCTACCTCTACTCTCAGTTAGAGACTGACCATTTAGCAGCGGCACATACCATGAAAAATCGTTAACCGCCAGAAGTGAACTCGGTTTATCATCGAGTGATGTTGCTATACTTATACTTGGCTCCCCTTCTGCTGCTGCTGCTGCTGCTCTTCTCGCTTCTATATACGTGTATGCATGCTCGACTTAGCTCCCCTGTGGCTGTTGCTGCACCAGCTTTCTTTCTCTCCCTCTTTAAGAGCATGCCGAGAGAAAGAGAGAAAGAAAGAGAGAGAGAGAGAGAGAAGAGTAGCTTCATTAATGTCGCTGACGCTGTATATATACGTATGCTGTACCAGCAACTCTTTAAGAAAGAATGAGAGAGAGAAAGATATCTGGTTGCGGCCATATAGGAACGCCCTGTGCTCGGGGAGATTGCTTTATGCAGAAACCTGCATCAACTCGGCTTTGATGGGGAGGCCCGAGGAACCATAAATGAGAATAAGGGGAGGCATGAATTTCGATGAGGTCCAACACCGATGATTTAGGATATAGATAGTAAGGCTTACACGCAACAAGAGCGGGATATTATTTTAGGCATACCTACCTACCTATACATTTTTTATTTAATGATTTTGCCAGGGCTTAATTATTTGTGTACATACTTCATCGATGATGTGGTATAGTAAATTATATACCTACATCTGGAGATATAATTTTTTTATGATTTTGGTAATAATAATTATAATTATTAGTTGATTCAAAACAAATTGTTAATTCGATCGAACGAATGAATATATACATGTGCTGGATGATTGTCGAGCAAGTGGAATTGAAATGAAACTTATTGTACAGTAGCAAGGTGAAGAAAGAGAGAGAGAGAGAGAGAGAGAGAAAAAAAATAAACGGTAGCTCGAAAATCATGCACTTAAATTTATCGCAGAAAACGAAGAATACGAGCAACGCGTATACATATATAAATGATTGTGCGAGCCGGTTAAAATAAGACATGCGAGTATAGAGAAAGAGAAAGGAAAGGCTTGGTATCTTCATCAATGAAATCCCGTTTTACCAAACAAAAGCCAAAAAGCTAAATTTATCCGGAAAGAAATTGAGTTACCAGCTCTCGTCAGTTTGAAGATCAATGAGAATTCAATAATTCCAATTTTAAACGAGGGAACTTATATTTTATGTTTTTATTTTTGTTGTTCAATTAAACTGCAACTAAGCAAAAATTCCAATTATTGATCAATTCAAGTAAAATTAAATAAAGCAAAACGTTAATATGAGTACCAACACAAAAACCTTCTGACACTTAAAATTGACCGTAAAAAAGAAAAAAAAATAAGAAGATCAAAAGTGAGAAAACAAAACGTGCGGTACGAGAAAAAGAACCAAGAGAGAAAGAAAGAAAAAAAAAGAAAAAAAAAACGAAATGTATCACCCGAAGGAAGCATCGTTTGCGAGGAGCTAAAAAAACTCACTATACGTGCAGGATCGGAAAAATCGAAGACGAGTAGCCGTCCCTGGAGTTTATGACGTCGTTCCTCTGCTCTTATTTACTTTCTTTCTTTTTATGATTTTTTACTTTTTCTTTACCTTTCTTTTTACGATGCTTCCAAAATTTTCAACAGTACATACGCATAGATAAGGATTTATACATGATGGTTTAAGACCTGTTTTTTTTCTTCTTCTTTTTATTATTCCTTCGTTCCGAGATCTCTTGTTGGGGACTAATTTTTTTTTTTCCAGTTTTACGAGTACACGAGGGGAGGGGGGGGCTTGCTTTTATAGGACGATTCGCGAGAATTAATTAATTTTTATCTCGCATTTGCTACGTATTTATATCTACATTTTCAGCTCATTACATTGTCATTATGCATAATAGGCTTTCTAATTACATTGATTTTGTAATAATTAACAACTATACACAAGATTTGCCGAATTAAAAATTCTCGTGACGAACAAATGATTTACTTTCTTTAATCGCAATCTTTTAAGATTATTATACTGAATAAACTCGTATATTAAAAATAATACCTTCTTTACTCTTTATACACGCAAATATTGACAAGTTTTTAACGTCATCGATTATAAAGATAAAAAAGCTTAAAATACAACATGCATTAAATCAAGTTACGTCAGTACATAATAAACACAATAATGTGTATGTATAGCCTTTTTAAAATTTATTCCCCCCCCCCCCCCAAAAAAAAGCTTCTCTTAATGAGCTTTCATACAAGATTGGTAAAACTTTAAAAAAGGGGGGGGGGGAAATAAAAAATAAAATATAACTTAATATCATTGTTTACCCTCGAAAAGTCGCATTTTCATGCACTTTAAGCCATTTTTTGCGATCGAATCACTTCGACGGTAGGTTCTCGAGAGAAGGTAAGCCTCTCCCAGACAAAAAGATCGTAATGGACAAACTAATTAATTAACGAGACGCCGAAAAAAAAGGAAGAAGAAAAAAAAGCACAGAGTAGGATCCCGGTCAACAAGGAGTGGCCTTTCGTATACGTCAACTGACAGTATATACGTATATGTGCTTTAACTTAAAAGGTAGTTCGGCAAAAAGTTCCAAGTCGTGCACCTTTCTCAACCACCAAAAATCTTATATATCCCACAGCTTGTGTGACGTGTTGTACAATCGCTGGTAATTGCCAGCGCGCACGCGCACCTGTGCGCTCTCGGTCAACGGTATAATATATAATCGGGTAAGCTTGATTTGCTGCGCGTAAAACAAAAAAAGCTCTACCTGTATACACAAGAAAGCTCCGTTAAAGATCAGTCTTTTTGTTTCCATCTTTGCGAGTAAAGGAGAAAACGCTAATAATATCAATAGTAATTGTAGCTGTAAGAAAAGTAAGGTATAAAGGGGGGTAAAGAGAAGTGGTAATCTCGAAGTCATTGACTTTTCGAAGCTAGAGAGAGAGAGAGAGAGAGTTGGAGCGCGAGAATAGGTTCAAGGTTCGCGAACTTGGCAGATCTCGGGATCTCGACCGCAGAAGCGAGACTATACATAAATCCGCGACGGAAGAACACAGCTCTTTCCTCTCCTTTCCTCTCACCGAATCTCTGACGCTTCGAGGCTAAGCTACAGCCTTCGCGGAGGTCGCTCGCCAAGCCAAAGAAACAAAGAGCGCATCTGCAGTAGCAGCAACAACGTAAGCATAAATGGGCAGGCTCTGCTCTCTGAAGAATGCATCAGAGGAAACGAGAGAGAAAGAGAGTATATAAATATACCGCGCGCATCCGCAAGAGGAAAGTTATTTGCGCGAGAGTCTGCTTATCTCCTGAGATTCAAGATTATTAATCGCAAGAGAGAGGGAGAGAGAGTCTACTGGGGTAAACTAAAATATCAGTACCTTGACTGTGTTTTAACCGAGCGAGAAAGAGAATCCTTGTCAGCGTTGCAATAATTGTTAAATGATTTTTTTCATACTCCAAAATCAAAGTTCGCAAGTACACGTAGACCGCCCGGTTAGGTTACACTGACAAAATTACAAAATTTTCAGAAGTCAACTTGCGTGTCACATACTCATGTCAATTAATAATCCGTTAACACGGATTTTATACACATCTCAAGTCCATATTTTGTTTTTTATTCGCAAACATGCGACCGCATTTTCACGACTATATCCCGAGCTCATTAAGCACAGCATAGATTCCCCCTGTAGCTATATATCTCGTACTTATACACACAAGTCGCAAATTGCTTTCGAAAGTAACGAGGTCGAGTGTATTATATTATTATGTGTATAGGTATATATACAGACTCAATACATCAATCAGCCGCGGAGCTCCTGGCACCCGAAAAAAGGGAAAGCTTCCATTACATATATATTTATAAATGATATTGTATTTCCTTTTATCTTTCATGGTGTCTTAGGTGTGTACCTATATCAACACCAACGTCAAGATTTCAGTTTGCCCCCCCCCCTACCCCACATGCAGGTGTAAGCCGGACATGAAGCAAGCGTGGAAGAAAAAAAAAAGTTTAAGGGTAAAGGAAAAGCCACGTCGAGGCCAACGTCTGATCCTCGGATTCGATATAATCCAGGCATACCATACCACTACCGTTGCTGTTTCATATATATACGGTAGCTCGTACCAGAGATATTTACTACCGTCGCTGCACGACCGATTTCCCGATACATAACGACTCTCCAAAAAATAAGTTCGCTACCAGGTTTATTTTAGCACAAGTTGTCGTTCGAGATTTAGTTTTGGTGATTCAGCCTATACATTCCCAACACTAGTAATTAATTTTTGACATTAAAAGTACTACTCATATTCTCTTAGTTCATGAAAGTTTTTGTTCTTACTAAATTTAATCCAAGTCCAAAAGATTAATAAATCCTTCGTACAGACTTTAACACGCCCCTTATAAGTGCCCTTGACTTGACGCACCGACTTTTAACTTTCGCAGTATGTTTTATATATATGTACATAGGTCCAAAAAAAAGCTGCTGAGTGCTATACGTATTATATCGACTTTCCATCGACTCTCTTTTATATAATTACACAAGCACATACAATGGGCTGGTATACTCGAAACCATTGAATCAATGGGCTGCGGGATTTATGTGCGACGTCGCGTCCAAGCTGAATAAGAAGACCGATATCTTCCATCCGACATGGCTTATTCAATTTCCGGCTGCGTTGAAAAGTCCAGCCTCACAGTTGTTGATTGCTCAAATTTTGGTTTACCATATAATATAACTTTTTCTTTTTTAGAACATTGCAATCACTATTATTTAGTTTATATCAATTTACCAAAAATTTTTAACGAACATTTTTAAACTTACTCTAAGAGCCAATCAAAATCTCATGTACCATTGAGTATACACACACACACACACACACACACACACACACACACACACACACACACACACACACACACACACACACACACACACACACACACACACACACACACACACACACACACACACTCAGACTCTTTCTTTCCTTCTTAACCGATCGATTTTCACCATCGACACAAAAACCCAACAACACACTGCAACCAAAGCGCATTTTTCGCGTCAGTCCTAATACATTCGACGCTGGCATTAAATTTACTTAAAGCCCCCTGTACCCGATAAAGAAGCAAAAAATAAAAAAAAAAAAGAAGCAAGAAAAAAAAAAGAAAGAGCCGAGTATACAATTTGAATATCGCGCCAGCAGCAGCAGGCAAGCGCGCATGAATAATACATCGTAAATCACTTATAGCTCCAAGCCAAGCGCGCAGCGTCCCTTTACTTTTTTGCATATGCAAGAGAAAGAGAGAGTATCGTCGGACCCTATTCTCACTCCCTCTCATTTTGCACCCTCAAGTCTCTTGCTTTTCTCTCGTGTTGTTCCTCTTTATTTTTTTGCAGGCGTGTAAGTTACACTTGGCGCGATTGACGTGGTGGGACCGATTGATTCGTCGCGCGGATTTTCGATTTCCTATATAATACACCCTTCTATATTTTGCCGGCACTTTGTGCTTTTACACCTTTACCGTGGCTGTGAGTATACGTATATGTACAGGGCTGCTTTGATATTAGACCGAAGAAATCCTCCTCATCGTGATTATTATGATTCGGTAAAATTGAAAATACGAATCCACCTTTTTTCACGCTGATAATTTCATTTGAATGTTTGGGATTATAATGATTTTTTTGAAAAAAAGGGAATTATATTGCCTTGAGGTACAAATATATATTTATAAAATTCGAATGAATAATAACTATAGAATTGCGGGATTTATAATATTATGTATTCAAGGTGGGTATGTCCGAGCGAATTTTAAAGAGATAAAAATATTCATGTTGCAGCCAAACAAAAGAAATACAACGTTTAAACTTTCGAATTTAATCGCGTATAAATGCGTAAAAAAAAAATCAGCTCAACTGTAATTATGACAATTTACAATAAAAAAAACAGTCTCTTTTACACGCGTGACTCTTATCCACCTTTTAAAACCGTTAAAAAAAACTTGTGAAAAAAGAAAATCTTGAAAGAAAAAGAAAAACGTAAAACTCGTGAAAGCCATGTATAACTTGTTACACATATACAGCAAGTAGAATCAGCTGGATCCGCTCAGACATAAATACACAAGGATTACGTTTGGTTTTAACTAACGTATCGGTACACGTTAACTAAAATATAATTTGAGCTCACATATAGTTATATCAATTCTAAGTGTACTCAGGATATATAATACGATCTAAGCAGCTAACGCGAATTCGCATATACTTAAATCTGAATGCCTATAAGAAAGGAAAAAAAGAAAGAAAGAGAGAAAGAGAGAGAGAAATGCAAAGCAAGTTCGCGTGTTGCTAGCGCATAATCACAAAAGTAAGAGAGAGGGAGAGTAAAGAACACGGATTTCTTTTTCTCTCTCTTGAGACTCCATTCACCTGTTACCAAGATCACCGATCTATCTCTCTCTCTCTTTCTTTTTTTTCTTTCGAGGTGTACAAACTGTTCATTTGTGCTCCTGCCAGACTTGTGCACACTCAAGCTCTCTTTGCTCGTGGACGAGATCAACGATAATAAAAAAGAAAATAAAGAGAAAAGAAAAGCAAGTGAGCGAGTATAGTGATATACCTATATATAGGTATACATATAGTATGTATGTATGGGAATTAAGGTGGGGAAACAAGGTCGGGTGGAGGGGGACTTTGGTGTATATGCTCGAGAGGGCCACTAAAGCACGACGAATGTGGCCTGCGAAGGCCAAGAGGGCGAGAAAGGGCCTCTCCCGTTGTACTTTCCCTCCATCGAGGAGTAGGTTCGAAGGGAGCAAAAAAAAAAAAGCACTTGCAAACCTTTTTTTTTTCTTCTTTGTATCAAAGTCGAAAGTTCATCAAGTTTTATGACCAAAAAATATAAACAACGGTAAATCGTAAAAAATAGAAAGGAATAGTTTAATCGTCTTCCAAATATGACCGTCTCTTACATGCAAAATCAAAGGGACTCGCAACGATTTACGTACTCCAAATATAAAAAAAAAGAATAGACCATAGAAGTTTATAGGTATATAGGTATAGTCATCAGAATACAGAAATGAGAGAGTGAAATAAAGAGAAAGATTCAGGGGGAATAAAGCTTAGAACGTGAAGTGGATGAGAGTTGAGGGAGAGGGGGGGTGGATGAGAAAAAGAGTATATGTATGGCAAGAGGCGTAGCAGTAGCAGCAGCAGCAGCAGCAGCAGCAGCAGCTACCACCACAGCATCCTTCCACTTGGCCTACTACTCCAGTGCGGGAGTAGGTACGCTCCTCCTCCTTCTACTATACTCTCTCTCTCTCTCTCTCTCTTTCTTTCTCCTTTTTTTCTTCCCCCGTTTCGTGAATGCTCTCCTGCGCGCATGGGGAGGAGCGCTAGCAATAGAGGGAAGATTCTCTTCTTTTTTCTCTCTTTCTCTCTGCAGTGTGGATACATACCTATATAGGTATATACGACGTAATTCTGTCTTCTCTCTATATCGCTTTTCTCTTTAACCCTCACTACTCTTACTACTACTTCTCTAGCACACCCTTCTTTTTCTCTTCTTTTACTTTTCTCTCCCATATACCGACTTACTTACTTCCTGGCTTTGCCTGAACTTTTTCTCGCGCGCGCGCTTCCTCGCCCTCTTTCTCTCTCTCGTTGCGGTCTTTTATTTTTTGTTTCTGTTTTTCTTTTTTTTTTTTTTTTTTTTTTTTTTTTTTTTTTTGTTTTTTTTTTTTTGTTATTTTTTTGCTCTTGGTTAGGTTGTTAGGTTAAATAACGTTGGTT
>JAPYZE010000389.1:0-41856 GCA_030522805.1 Leptomastidea abnormis
TATATATATATATATATATTCAGCTTTGAATATACACAGCTATATATAGATATCATCCCATGTGTACCTATATCACCATACAATAACCCACACCGGATTCGTGAATCCAATTCCTCCTCTATACAGTCGATCGCATCAGCTGCTAGCACAACACAGTAGTAGCAGTAGTAGGTACATATGGATCGAATTGTATTGGAACTACCAAGAGAGATTCGGTTAGTGGACGAGCCCAAAGCTCTGTGTATGCAATATATAACGTATGAATGACAGACTAGTTTTTCAATAAAAACCGATAAGTTCGTGAGAGTCTAGTTTATCTTTAGGCTTCCCTCCTCCTTTTTTATTTTTTTTTTAACCAAAGCGTGTTTATATGCAACCGAACACTGCAATTCTTACGTCTCTCGCCAATTCATTTGGCTAGAGTCCAGGACTGCACGGTATATTAACATACTTATGAGTGCGAGAGAGATGAAGATAGAAACACCACAGAAGTGTCCTGACAGTTTCTATGCAAGGGAGAGAGAGAGAGAAAGAGAATACGATGAAGTATGTTCTACTTAAATGGCTTGAACGTTACTGAAAATTTATAGCGAGACTTGTGTTTTCAATTTTTTAACGGTATAAGACTACTACTGAACTGAGTATAGTGTATATGTGTGTATGTGTGTTTGTTTCTTTATGGGTAAGAGAATAAAAAAAAAAGAGAGTGTTAGAGATGAGTTTAGCTTATGTAATGCTGGGATATGTCTTTTTTTTATTGTGAGATTCAGGACTGGATAAACAAACGATAAAAAGGGAATGTACTTAGATTATATGAGTAAGAGAAATACTTTTTCTTCAAGTTGAAATTTAAAAGATATGTGTTATATGTTTTTAATATTTTTATAATTTATCGCTACATTTTTAATTTGTTAAATGTGTGATTTAATGTTGTAAGTAGAAAAATTCGAGTTTGGTCAGACAATGTTAAATTAATGCCTTTTTCTTTTTTAACCATTTCTAAAACATATTTTGATTATTTATTTAATAAACAATTTGTTAATTGCAATTGTTAATATATTTGAAAAAAATAAATGTTTAGCAATATTTACATTTTTTGATCAACAAATATTTTATATTTCTGTTAGTATTCCTCGGTTAGCTAGAAATTACCAAGCGGAAAATCGTACGGTCGATTCCATGTCCTGAATGAACAGAGAGACATACTCTCATGGGACCACTTCGTATTCGAAGCGTGAGAATCTTAATCACGCTATAAGATAAAGATTTTCAGAAGCAATAAAATATCCTTCAATGATAAACCTGTAAATCAAACGACATTACATTGCACTGGTAATGTCACATGAATATTTATCATATATCGTATATCTCATTTTTTTTTCTTTATGTCTTCACATATTTGCAATATTCATACATCGAACTATGTATCGTAAAATAAATTGAAGGGGGTGTAGATAAGAAGAAAAAAAGAGGTATTTTTATATAACTTTAAAATTTTATTCATAGCTATGATAAACCACATCGAAATATGAGCGATCAGTGTATTCAGCTGAATTTAACCACATCTGTATAGTGTTTGTAGAGGTCAGCTGCATATTGCTCTAGTACCTATATAGGAAACCCTATAGGCGGGCTCTAATTAAATAAGGCATCACTATTCTGGTATTTGTATAGTAAGTCAATATTTGTAAGTATTTAAGTCAACAGTTAAACGTAACACTTGTTCCATATTCAGGTTTTTCATATGTTTTTTTTCTAAATTTGATAGATTTGTATCAGAATTTGCAAAAAATACTAACTCAATTTTATTATCAAACAAATTAAATTTTGCTGCAAGAAAAAAAAACAAACAATAAAATCGAGTCATTAAACCCTAAGCCAACTTTCACAGTTCCTTCAACATAAGTGTCGATCAAAAGCAAACGCTTCTAAGTAAAACCTACCACTATATACCACCATAGCACTCGAGTAGACGAGTAGTGGCATTGCATATACATATATAGAGAGAAAGCCATGACTCGCCGCAGCGTCGTAATTCGCGCGGTTTCAAGCAAGAGCCCAAAATAGTGGCTTGAGCTCGCTTTAACCTTCTAACGCACTATATACTGCAAGCCTGTCTGCCTGTCTGCCTGCCTGCGTCGTCGTCTAATTCCATTCGTAATTTAGATACGAAGCGTACGCGTAACAGCTTCTCTCTATAAGGCAAAGAGAAGCTTATCGTTGTGGCTTCTCTTGTACTAAAGGATGAGATGAGTGAAAATATATATTTGATGGTATAAGAGAATGGTGGTATAAGATGTCGATTTTTAAGTGTTGAAATTTGTGCTAAGATACATTATTTGTGTGTGTGTGTGAGATGGAATTTATATTGTTAAGATATGGTAAATGTTATTTTTAGTAGATGAAGTTTTAAATTATTGGTTTTTATAGTGGATATTCTTAAGTGTACTGCATATTTTATGAGGAATAATTTATGATTTATTATTATACATAGTCTGTTTTTTTTTATTTTTTTTTTTTTTTAAGATGAAAGTTTAAATAGCACTCAATTGAGATAATCTAAAGTACATATTTTGCAAAATTTTGCATATATTTTTATTTTAAAAATTAAGAATAAAGAAAATAAATATCGTATTAAAATGTTTATGTGGGTGATATAAAAAAAAAGTTTGATATCGTGAAAGAGTCGATCTGATAATACACAATCGATAAAAAGCAGATGGCAAAGCCCATCGTATATTTTATGAGAGCAAAAGTTTATCGTTTCTTCTATACATATATGTGAGCTTTAGGTTTTACCTCGCCACGTGCGTTGCTTACATTTTTGCTTTCTTTCGTCTTTTATTAAAGTATTATATTTTTCCATTTACCTTCTTTCTCTCATCAACTTTCATTTTTTATTATTGTTTTTTTTTTAATAATAAAACCTCTTATCTAAATGACTCTAAAATATATATGTATTTTTTTACAATGTAAATTTACAGTACCTTTAAAGCCACTCTATTCTTACGAACCTACACCTGTTAAAATATTAAACCAAGCAATTCCCATAGGATCGTAAGCAAAGCAAAGATGTCTTTTATACATAAAGCAAGCATTATATACCAAACTCGGCATTCATCAAATAAAACAGAGAGCTTTCAATGCAAAGACACACTTAACGTGGTCCAACGTTAAAGTTCAAAGGATGAGTCTCACATAGACAAATTCACTCATTTAAGAAAATAAAAAAAGGGACTGTAGAGACTCTCGAGACAATTGACATAGTGTGTTGTAGTAGCAAACCACGCAAGCTGTATTTTATGACTTGTATTATCAAGTTGTCTGGGCTGGGAGTTGTAGTAATACAGCATACTGTAGTGGCAGGATTGCATGAGAAGATAGGAGTTCTGTACTGAGCTTTTTGGAGCTTAAATTGAATTTTGCTTTGAAAAGCTGTGAAAGTGTTTTGAAAGCGAGTGATAATTTTATTGAGAGAAGATATTGTAGTAAGGTTGATACTTGAGATTATGAAATATCGGTATGAAATATATTGTGCTATATTGAGGAACAGTTTATCTGATCCTTGGATATGCTTGTATTCTCGTGTAGAGGAAGAAAAAAATATAAAATGTAGGGTTGCGGATGTTGAATGACTTTATCTTCTTTTAAGTTTTCTTTTGTAGGCAAATTGCTTTTTAAAGAAGAAATAAAACAGAAATTTTTTATGTCTCTGTTGATTGATAAATAAAAACTAAACTTTTAACTTTATTTTAAATTTTTTATTTAATATAAAGTCAAAAATTATCAGAGGATAAAAAAAGAAAAAGATAAAAAAAAATCGTTTCTTATTTTCCATGATAAGTTAAGCAAAAGCAGTGGCATTTTAAATTTTGGCAGGTATCATATAAAAATTTAAAGCTCATTTTTCATTCGACCTCCTGTCAACGAAAGAATTCATATAACAATTGACGGAAAATTTTTGAGCCGACGTGAAATACCATAAATCTGCATTTTGCCCCTGGCTTTTTTTTATGTCATCTAACCAAGCTTGTGTTAAAAGTTATAAAAAAATTACGAGACTTTAAATATCGTTAACATATTTTTTTTTTTTTTTTAAAGAACAAAAATGTGAGAATATATTTTTAGATGTTTTTAACGACAAATGCTTTTAATTATGAATTTTAAAACATCGTAAATGTATACAAAATCTTTATGATGTCTACTTAATTTCAAATAAAAAAAAACTAAGCGCTAAGTCTTCAGAACTTTTACCCATACACATACACACGTATTCAGACTCTGCCAATGTTCAACTTAAAAACTTATTTATGAAGTTTGAAAAAAGTCATGCTCTCTCTCACTCTACGCCACTCATTTCTCTCGTCCTTTATTCTTCTCCTTCTCTTTCCCACCTCTTTAAGGTAGTGTAGAGTCGCGGATAAAATATTGCAGCCTCACCAACTATACTACTAGGCTCGGTCGCTTCGAGCTTTCTAGCTAAAGTTGGCGCGCCGGCGCGGCAAAGGTCTCTCTCTCTCTCTCTATACTTCGGGACTTTGGCCAAGACTCATCCACAGCTCCTACTGAGCTACCCTTACTCTCTACTTCCTACACAACGTAATTCAGTCAAACTTTCTCTGGGCGTGGCTCCTTTTATCTTTCTTTCATTCTCTCTCTCTCTCTTTCTCTTTTCGAAGAATCAAGGCCGCGACTTATCTTGTGTTCCAGATATGTTACTACGAAATGATTTGAAAAAGCCAAAAATCCAGGATTGTTTGTACGTTTTGCAAATTCTTTTCTTTTTTTCATGCGAAACAGTAAAAAAATTACTCGTTAATCTTTTATTGTTTATTATTCATTTGATTGGATTTCTTTCAATTTAATTTTCCATTCATTCTTGTAAGCTCCTTAATTTCTCCTTGATTGACAAGTAAATACACGTGTAGGTATATTAGCTACGCATCTTTGCACACAGGCTTAGATGTTTTAAAAAAGAAGTCAGGTCAAAAGTTTGATTGTTCGGTCAGTTGGGTAGGGAAGAAGTGAGAAGAGAAGTATGACGAATAAAAAAAAAAGTAAAGAGAGAGAGAGAAAGAGAAACGTTGAGGGCCGAGGGATTTTAAAGCACAGGCTGAAATAATTGGATTTTGCTGCATGGCGTGCTGAGAATAACTCAGCTTCTGCTGCTGCTGTTGTTCAATACACACGCGGTCAAATTCGACAAAGTGAAACTGAAAGAAGTATTTTGGACTTTACGTGATGGAAATTTCAAGTTTGAAAATTGAGCAGAAATTGATATTACACAATAATAAAAAAAAAAAGGAAAAAAAATTTTAGAACAAAAGTATGAATTTAATAAAGATTGTTTTTTAAGATTTTAGTTTGTTCGGTTTTGTTACGTTTAAAAACACAAGCTATTAATGTTTAATATTGTTATTTTTTGCATACAGTACACAAATTACGGTATTTGAAAAAAAGACGGTAAAAGATATAAAAAAAAGGAGTGGGATCGTTTGATAAAGTTAAAAATCAACGTAATTTAAAGTCTGCAAATTATCCAGCAAAGTCTTTAAACACCTATGAGCTAACATACCGACATATAAAAAGAAGAATATATATAGTAGAGCGAAAAAGCCTCGGGTAACACTAACAACAAATCAGGAGGTTTGCTCGTGTAAAGAGAGTGTAAGAGGAGGAGGCAAAGAGATGGCACAGCATTAGAGGTGTGCGCACGAAAATTTTGCCAAGGCGCGAGCAGTGTATCCATTAGCGCGCTCCCCGTGGAGAACAAGGTTTCTTCTCTAGCTATACTAAAAGGTGAGTGGGGGGTAAAAGAAAGAGAGGCCTTACCAGGATGCACGTGAGCGACGGTTATGGGAAAACTTGAAAGTTTACTTTTTTTCTTTTTAGACGAGCTTGAAACATTATAGCTATGTGTAAGAGAGCTTGCAAGCTCATGTATGTTTTGCCCAAGGATGTTGGATTACTTACAAGGAATATATTGAGAGACAAGTCTATTAAATTTGTATGTAAATTATTTTGTGATTGAAAAGAAGTGAAATTGACTATAGTTGACAGCTGTGACATCTGACATATACAAGATAACGCAAGCTCGGTAAAATTGAATTTTCAACAAAAATCAGCGAACTGGAATACGTCAAAAAATATTTGTGAATTTCTGAAGTATTAGCTTCATACACTATATTTCATTTCAACCAAGCAAATAAAAATTTATGGAGAAATAAGAGTACATGAGTATATCCGCCGTAGATATATACATGCTCAAAAAATTTTGCAGCAACTCTTTATCGCGTTAAATTGGCCGGCAGCTCTTTGCCGCCTCTACTACTGCAGTAGCAGTACGACTGTGCTTCCGGTTGGCAAGCTTGGCATCAGAAGGACTGATAGGCTATTCTCGAGTGCTGCGCGGCATTTAATTTCCCTTTCCGTCCTTTTAATTTTCCAATATCAAAACGCAATTACGAGGCAGTCAGCCGAGCTTGCGCTATACCGTCGCCTGCTACTACTACTACTGAGATGTTCCCGGGGCCTGGGGTGTCAGCTAGGCGCGAGCCCGGACGGCGAGCAAATTGAAAAATTATTGTTATCTCAACGTGATTCTCGGAGCTTGAGGCTCTGCCTCCCGACGGACGACGAGGCTACACTTCTCTTCTTTTCTTCCTTTTCTGACGGGCCTCTACTATTCCCTTCGGGCCAAACCAAGTGCAACGAGGACGCTGAACTTTTCTACCGATGCTTCGCGACGAGCGTCAGGTGAGCTTGCAAGCTCATCGGTAAAAGTGAAAATATTGGAGTTGTTCGTGTTTGCTGCGTGATTTTTGTGTTGAGGAGAGGTGGGAGGTGTCGAGAATCAATAGGACTTGGAAGTATTGATACTCAGGCATCTCGATTTTATTACTCTAGTTTTTTTCTTCTTCTTTTTGCTGTTTTCACTGGAAGAAAGTCAGTTTTTATACTGTGAGGATACTTTCTTTTTTTTCTACGACTGATTATCTTGATTTATTATAGAAACTGGTCCAAATATTGATTATCTTCGTTATTGATCCTTTTTTTATTTTTAGAAATAATAGATTGGTACATTAAAATTTAATTGACAAAAATTTCCTCTAAAAGTAATTCTTATACGTTTCTTTAATTTCAAAATATAATCGTGCATCTTTATGATCTAAAAATTAAAATTTACTTTTAGACCGTGGTGATCATTAAACAAATAACTATGTAGTTTAACTAAACACTTAAGGTAAATGAACATTTGGATGCCATTAAATACTGTTAGAGGCTGGATCTAATAAATAGCCACTCGAAGCACCTGCATCTGATCCACCGATATTCACTGGGAAATCACGTCTGTAACAAATCGAATATCTGCACACCTGCGCTTTACCACCACCACTAGATCTACATTTCATATATTTTATTATTGACAAACGTTGTAGCTCGTATAAAATGTCATAATTTAAATTCATTTTATTTATCGGTCACTTTTATTGATCTCCTTTGGTGAAAAGTACATTTTAAATGCATCGTAAGCAGACGAAATGTATATGCATCGAACTAAATATTTATTTATCGACAGGTCGAAAAATTTATACTTATACAAAGATAACCCAACGAGCAAGCAGTTTTCATTTTCGTTCGATGTCAGTAAAAGAAAATGTATAAATGAACATTTGGCTATATAAACATAATCCGAGCTTGCGGCGTCTGTTGCAAGTTAATTAAAAAAAAAAATTGAATCAATCACAAACGGATTATCCGCTTCGTCAGCCATTACCATCTCATACGTACACACATGGCGTTAATCAAGCCGCAGTAAAATTAATCGTAGCTCGTACCGTAAAAACTGCAGTGATTCAGAAGAACAAAGCTCGAGAGTCATCTCTCTCTCTCTCTCTCTCTCTCTCTCTCTCTCGTCCTTTTATTCTCTCGGAAATCCATCGCGATATTATCCCCACTGGCTACCGGGGGATGAATTTATTATTCCTATCACGGAGAACCGGACGCGATAAAAGTACCGCAGGCGTAGTTCTTCCGTTGCCACAGCCGCCAAAGCTATTGTTGACGAACAATCGAGAAACGGTACTGTGTGTGTGTGTGTAACCTGGGTTGAAAAATCGATATTTTTCTTTTTTTATTACTCTCCAACCACGTTGCCACTCGCATAAGAATCGTTCTTGTGTATGTGAGACTGTAAAAGCTCATGCGTTCTTTGCTGTTCAGTGCTTGAAAGCTTGCAGAGAGAGGACGATTGTGGTTGCAAGGATATTTAACTGAGCTTTCGAAGTGACTATATGGCAAGTTTTCCAAGCGTATAGTTCCTACTATGCGAACGGCATAATGTTTGAGCTTAGTGGTAGAAGGGGGGAGAGAGGGAGAGAGGAATAGGATGTGCATAATGCTTCTAGTCGGATTATGTGGGTGTGAGAAACGGCGTCTGCGAGTTATCTGATAACACCCGTGTTTGGCTTTAAATGTGATGACTTTCTTGAGGATTACCTTCTCTTGCAAGCTTCTTTTTTTTAAATGTTTTTTAGGATAAATAGAATTTTTTCCGATACATCGTTTTTTTCGATAGTTTCTTTTCACTATTTAAGCGACATTTTAGATGCAACAAAGGTTATTCATTGGCTTTATCGTCTTTGACACATTGAACTTTGAATCATAGCTAAACTTGCAAGTCATTACCTATATACCTTTACAATAAATTTTTCTACTCTTTTATTATTTAGAGCATTGTTTTATTGATTTCTTTTTATTATAAAACGTTTGTTACATTTGATTCACATGAAATTTACTTTAAAAAGCAACTTATTTTACATTAATTTATTACTAAGAATATAATAATCTAGAAATTACTGATAATTATTGTTAGTTTAAGTTCCATAATTTCTTGAAGCTTTAAAGCATCCAACTTTAACACTAAATTATAGATTTTAAAAGATGTAATTCTTCGTGATTAATGAGTAAAATGACAATCTTTCGTTGAACGAACGATTAAAAAGTTATAAAGTCGATCGAAGTAGTAAGAATGCTAAATTTGCATAATTAAGACATCAAGTCGTTTCGTATCGAAACGTTGTTAAATTTGAATAAATTGAGCTTATTAATAAAAAGCCTTGAGAGCTTACAGTATTATTACAACGGAAGTCATAAATTTTTATTAGTTATTATTTTATCGATTGTTACGAATAAAAATCGTAAACTTTTAATGCACTTTTAAATTTTTCTGAAAATTTCTTAAGATACCTTATCGAATTATGTTTTGCAGAAATTAAAAAGAATAGAATATGAGTTGCTTGTGGGAAAAGTGCGAGTTTCTCTACTGTTATATCTGAACGGAAGGGATTATTTGATTTATTTTAGCCGTACGGAAATGACGTATGTAAATTACGTACATCGCTAAATCTAAGTCAGCCTCTCCTTTGTCCTTTCGTTGACATGGCTATTATATGTATTAGTAGAATATTGTTTTATTGTAACAAGTAAATTTATACAAATTTACTTTGAAATAAAAATTTTCAAAAATATAAAAAGCTCAGAATGTATTATTAAAAAGCTTTTAATATTAATTTCTATTTGAAGGATTAAATAAAGCACTATTAAATTTTAAGCGTTACAACCAAAGTTAAATTTTGCAAAAAAATACATATTTTATGAGCTTACAGAGTAGTTACCTGCCATTCCATATTTCTTTCAAAAACTTGCTATTTTAAATAAACGAGCAAGCTTGAACTTTACTAGAGCTTTTTCATTTTCATCGTCCTAAAGTCAGTTTACTAACTCTACGGAAAAGTGGTAAAAACAAGGTAACAAAATACAGTGAGTACTTCAATCACTTACAAATCGATTTTTTCATCGTAAAACTTAGTTGAAGTTAGACGTTTTTAGAAACCTTCGACAAAAACTATAGGTAAAATCATTTATTCCACAGACAAGCATCTTGAATAAGTCTTGTCCACAGAATCTTAATCTGTCATATATTGTAAGTTCAAATTCAAACAAAGTTCAAACCAATTCTCACTGTATCTCGAAAGCTTTGAAGGAGACTTTTGAATGTACAAGAGACAACTGAGCTTTCGCTTTTCAAAATAACAGCCCATCGAACGCGATACTCAGGTCAGTTGTTTTCATCGGTCAGTGCTAGCTCGTCGTTGTGGAAATGAAATCTCGTAAGCAAACACACGAGAGCTTGCAGCTGTTGTGTAACAGAGGAATAACAACAGCCTGAGGATACAAGGCTTATATATTTCAGGAATTGTGTTTGTGTGTAAAAGCTTGAGCTTTAGTTTATCAAGTTCTATATCTAAATTGTGAATGAGCAGATAAGTTTAACTTTTTATTTTGTTGATAATTTTAATAAATGTTTTGATAAATTATCTATTTTTTTTATAATTAACTTAAATTATACTAAGTACCGCATTTATAAATATAAAAAAAAAATGTTAAAAAAAGCTCATAAAAACGCAGTTATAAGAGCAATTTTTTCTCTAGCATTATGCTCGATCTATATTCAAATTTAAATCCACAACTACTCCGTTAAGCTTCGTACGACCAGTTTTCACTCGAGTGCTCGCGCATCCTCCACGCCCATTGCATCACAATCTATATATACATATAGTATATACCAAGCTTGAACCTAATTTACATGCGAGTCTCGATTGCGCTTGGAACCCCATTGTTTCATCCTTCGCGAGAAAGAGAGAGAGAGAGTCGCGCGTCGCGTCTTAAACATAGCTCGGCGTTCTCATTAAGACGCGAACCTCTCTCTACTCTCCTATACCCCTCCCTCCTTTCCTTCTCACTGCACTAAAGTCTTAACAGGCCGAACTTAACAAGATCCTCCGAGGCTGTGTGCTTGTTAAAGTCCCAACGGGACATGTTAATTGCGATTAAACGTCGGTTGAGAAAGCGAGAGGGTACATAAAGAGAGATGTGTGTTTCTGGAAATGCAAGATTAACACTAACTGTAACGCATCGATGAATCGAGCAGACTGTGATTTACCAAGATCATAAACAATAGAGCTGTGTATATAGTAGCGTGATAATCAAAGGAAGCTGTGAACATTACTGTGTATACGAGCTAACAATGCGTTGATGTATCAAGAGATGTAAAAGTCAACGATCATAAACTCATTGCAAGTGTGTATACATACATACGTTGACAGGATATGCAGAGAGATGTAGAGCTTGCAGGAAGGGTGTATATAGGGAGGTATAAAGTACGATATAACGAATATCGAGTCGATTTCAGTGTCCAGAGCTTTACGCAAATTTGCATAATACGTCCTGACAAGAGAGAAAGTCACACGGAAACTGACACGTCACCCATGTGCACTAGCTAAATTTCGTCGCACATACATAGGGAAACCCAAGGGAGGTGGCAGCGAGAAAGGGCTAGGAAGCTTGAAAAGTAGGACGCTGAGAGGGAGAAACGCGTATACGACTTGGCGAATCAGCGTACTGGAACGAAATTCTCTGACGCTTCTGATGCTGTACTGCTCCTACTGCTGCTTGGAGAAAATACTCTAGAGTGATAAATTTATGTTTGTGTGTGTGTAGGTTGATGTCTTGCTGGAAGGATCTCGTGTTGCATTTTGCGCGTGGCTAAAGTGAAAGGTGTGTGTATGGAGAAATTATTTCGAGGAGATGTAATGCGTTGGGATGTTATGTATGATGATGAGAATGATGTTGGGTGTTGGAATGGTGATTTTTTGAGTAGTAAAAAGTTTTTTTTTTATTTAGGGTTGAGGTGTATGCGATTTGATTTTTAGTGCAGAGAAGTTTTTTTAGAGATGGTTTTTATTTGTACAGTGATGTAATTTTGGGAAGATGGAATGGTAACTTTTATAACGTGTATAAGGAAACTAATTGCAGAATGTTTATTATGTTTGATTTGAAGATATGTTTGGTTTATTAACTTTTAGAAACTTTTTATGTGATTGAGAATAGAGCAAAGGTCGTAATTTAAAATGTTCCCCTTGAACAATTTTAATTGTGTACTTCTATGTATACCAATAAATCATGTCAAACAAAATACCAGAAATTACGTATTATATAACAAGACAATTCAGTCTAAATCAAACAAACATTATTAATTAACATCATGTGAGAAAGTTTAATTAGCTTGCTTGTTCAGGGTCGTAAAGAGAGTTTTGTCAATTAAATTTAAAGAAATGAAAAGTCGAAAATTGAAAATTGCGAGAAAAAGAGAAAAAAAAATCATAGGAATTAGTTTGAAAACTTTGTCTTACAAAGCTCATTTAGAATTCGAACTGGAAAACTACTATGCGAAGCTTTTTTTTTTTTTTACTTTCGATTGAAAATGGGCTTTTTCAATTCAGCTCTTTTTTTTATATCGGCACACTCGACTTTTACCACAGGCTTCGTACTTGTTTTCCAGAATTATCTCTTTTTTTTTTTTTTAAACTTATTTCGACTTTACAATGGCACTCAAACAAAACAAATAAAATGTATTTATGAGAATTGATGAAAACTATTAATGGCTTTTGCGTGAAATTTATCATTTTCCCCAAAATACAAATGTTCATAATGCAAGTTTATCCGTATGACACCGCAGTAATACCAAATTTATAACTCATTCATTTTCATTTTAAAAATAATACTCTACGTTCGTATATATTTGAAGAAGAACTTAATTACAATTTACAATATCAAAGAGCATTTATGCTTTGATTCGTTACATTTGATTTTATAGTTATTATTAATGTATAAAATATGTTTTCTTAATAATGCCACATATTTTTGTTCGTATTATTTCAAATATTATTAAAAGTATAATTATATCGTTACTTATAATATAATGATTATTATTGTTTTTAATTATTGATATTTTTGTTAGCAGTAAAAATCATTTAATTAGTTATTATACGACTAATTATCATACGGGTAAATAACAAAATATTTAATTATAGTAAAGAACGATTAAATTAAAATAATATTATATTGAAATTGTACGTATATCTATTACATGAAATTAACATAAAATATTTTACAATTACTTTTCAAAGAACACGAAACAATATATTACTCACATTTCATTATAATATTTACTTTTGTAATAAATAAAGGTTTATTCTCAGTAATAACCAGAAATTATAAGAAATTCTTTGAACAATGCATTCATTTGTTGGTTTATTTATAAAATTGAGTTTTAACTTATTTTGACTTTTATTAAGTTGAACAAAAAGGAATAATTAAGAACTTTTATAATTTTAATGATACTTTTAATTGCTGTTAGCTTTTCATTCATACTTTAAGAAGTAATTGAAAATTTTCTATTCAATATTTAATTCGAAATTAAATTTCCACTGAAAAATTTTTGAGAAAGTGCTTCTATACAATCATGCGAAAAAAGAAAAAAATTCAAATATCATTTATAGAAAAAAAAATACAAAGCCAACAGCATGATGCATTATAAACTACATATTCAGAACAATTTTCCATTCGGTACACTCGTGTTTTTTTTCGTACAGCAATTTGAATAAGAAAGTCACTCATGAAGAAAAAAAGAAGAAGAGAAAAAGAAAAAAAAAAGAAAGAGAGAATATTGCAAAATATTCCTTTAAATTTCCGCTCACCCGGATACCACTCGCGTCTGTGGTTGGCTCAACTTTGACCGTTAAACAAGCCAACCAGTTGGATTATATATATATATATACATCTCAAGGCGTCCCACCAACAGAAAAAGAGAAGGCCTGACCCGAAAGCTCGCTGAGCAATTCCATTTTACGTAAATATATACCTATATGTATAATGTATATCAAGAAAAGAGTACTGGGTCGTGAAAATGGACCGTCGTGAAAAGTAAGATCAATAGGGGGAAGCGACGAAAAGCTTCGAGGATAGTATAAGCAAAAGAATGAGAATATAAAGAGAAAGATGGCTTCTTGATGTGGTATACACACATAAAGCTTTATATACATACGAACCGCTGAACTTTTGATGGATTAATGCGAATTTGCACTTTTCCTAACACATGTTTGACTTTCTTGTTAGATATATATTCATGATGGTACACTTCTTGTATATGCTCATGTCGACAAATATACTGAGGATGATTAATGTATTGTATAAGGATGAATTTCTTTTTTTTTTTGGTGCTATAAAAAAAACGCTAAAATTCATATAGTATGGAATCTGTTCTAAGATTTCTCATTTTAAGCAAAGATCTAGGCTTCTTTTCACATAACGCTACTCACTCAAAACTTCACCAGCCCAACTCTTACCATACCAAAACTGTGCTTTCATCGACACATTAAGCCAGCCCAACCTGCCATTTATCACTCGGCCGAAAATCGTCTCTTAATTATACCCCAATTTTGCATCAGGCCACACAGTTTTCCCACTCTCTCTCTCTCCCTTGCTATTTTATATTCGGTCAGGGCCGGATTTATTTCTTCATTTAATATCGGAAGAACTTCAACACCACATGATTTTATAGAACGGATTTGCATTTGAAATGAGGTGTGGTATATATAGTTACGAAAAGTGGGAGTATCAGATAAAAAGATATGGAATAAAATAGCTTTTGCCAGGTGAGAGGCGCAAATCGAGTTAATCGGCGTTTAATTGCTTGAAATTTGTTTTTTATCTCTGCAGAAAGATATCGTATGAGAATAAAATATTTTTCTCGGTATCCTATACTCGTACGAACGATTTTATGTGTATTTATTTGAAATAATTACATTTCGAAGCTGAAAATTCCAATGGTATACATAAATTAAGCTAATTTTCTTTTTTATACCCTGCTAAAGCATTTGCCGTTAATCAATTGAGAAATACCGATAAATAATGAATGCAAGAGAACATAAAGAAAAGAACATTGTATTTATAAAGAAGAATAAGATATATGTGTTTTAAAGAATTTAACTGGCCAAGGGTCGTTCATTTCAATTGCATAAAAGGAATTTCCCTTTTGGACATTGTTACGTGACAGAGATGGTGTTAAAAAGAAATAAAGGTAAAAGCGACAATGGAAAAACACAGGGCGTACGTAAGGGCGTAAAAGAAAAGGAGAAATAATAAAAAGCAAGGGCTGCTGCTGCACTCCTATTTACAGCTCTTTACAAACGCTTTGGGGCATGTATAAAGGTGTTGGGTTTAGAGATGAGAATAAGAAATAAGAAATAGTGGACATTGACTTGCGTTGGATATACAATAATTTAAATTACTATTAAACGTAATAATCATTTTTTCTTGTATAATCTACACATTTGAGCTTGCAAGCTTGCAATAGAACAAATATCTGATCTGACGACGAAAGTTCGTCTCATCGAAAGTCTATAGATGCATTAAAAAAAAAAAAGAATCCACGCCCAATTTTGTTTCGTTTGAAAACATCTATTATTGGCAGATTTTTTATTTATTTTACCATCATCTATATTTATTTTCTTTTCCTTTTTGTAGGACATACATGGTCGTTAAACGACGCATACCTCTATATGCGGGTAGATTTTCGCATTCACTTCGTCTTTACCCTTCCGTTTTTACGTTTGTACCCTGGTAGTACGAGATAAAGGCCGCGGTCGTTTCGTCTCTCTAATGGAATCGTCGCGCGTACAAAGCATTATTTCGCTTCGTCTTTTGCCCTTGTTCTTTTTCTCGCTCGCTTTCGTTTTCTATTTTCGGTGGTAAAAGCGCACAAGCTCGTATATGTACATATAGATATATACGTAAAACCTTTTCTGACGAGGAAACTCAGAGATGTCTTTAATGACCGTATTTGCAGTTTTTTTGTTGTTTGAAAAGAAAGATAGGTTATCCAGATCTTAAATATCTATTTAAAAAGAAAAGCTGCATTTTTGAAAGTTATTTGAATGATAAGGGTGAACCTTGAATTAAATTATGTAAGAATAAATGTGGTTTAAGTAATTTTTGATAGATGTGGCTTAACTACTCTCAGAATTTACATAAAATTAAATCTAGATTTTGATGATCAGCTAATTTCGAATTGATAAATGCATATCACAAGAATTATTCTCTCAAGCTTATTTTTAAGAATTTGTTTGTATAATAAAAAAAAATTCTACCGCTTGATTACAAGTAGCATACTTGTTTAAAATTAAAACAGTCACTTTCGTAACAAAAATGTTAATCATACCAGCCGCAGGAGATAAAAAAAAAAAGAAGAAAAAAAAATTCACTTATCTCTGCTTAATTAAAGTAGTTCAAGCTTAAGCCTGACAGGGCAAAGCCGACAGTGCCATTGTTTTTCTGTACGTCTGTCCTCCGTCTTATTTTGCATTTTTTTTTCTTCTTTAAATTGTCCTTTATTTGCATATTCACTGATTACACAAGTCTTAGAGTAGAAGAGAGAGAGAGAAAAGAGTTTAATTACGTGGTTCATCCGATGCTAACGTTCTAATTACAACTAAGATTAGTAAGAAACATTATGAAAAAGAAATAATATCTGATGTCTAATAAGACTTTTGATTAAGTGATATCATAGCTTTGCAAGCATTTATGATTTATAAAAAAAAATTTATTGTAAGTATTTATTTTGTTTACTTTTAGTCTTCATTATATACATAAAATATAGCCTTAAATATTCCTATAAACCTTGTGGCCTTACAATTCAAGTAAAAAGTTCCAATAAACAGTTTTGTATGTGACCTACTTATTCTTTTATTGCTCATAAATATATTTTTACAAGCCTTTACTTTTTGTTGATAATATAATATTGTGAACGTATAATAATCACCTTTTTTTCAAATCATTAAACAATATCTCGCATACACTATATCAAAATACATATTATTCTAAAAATATGTAAAAATATACATAAAAAAAAGAAAGGGTACTCACGACATCGATGAGCTGTGATAGTTTGAGCTTGATGCATACTCTTAAAACATCCGAGGTATTGACGACTGGCCTTACGAGCTTGTTGTAATTCGATAGCAGATCGTCGTAGAGCCTCTTGGCATCGGGATTACCGGCCACGGCACCGTGTACCACGAGGGCCGACAATAGCCAGACGCGTAACGTCTCACCGATCGTCGGCGGCATCCTCGTAGCCGGGGCGTGGCCCGTTCGGGCCCGCGAGCCCACGCCTATACGGCGTGGTGTCGGTTTACTATTACCCTTTGCCTCCTCCGTAGCCCTAAAAAAAAAATTATAATTGTCATATTGAATAATGTTTAGTGTCTTTAAATGATTTTGATTTAAAGTTTATGTATATGTATAGGGGTATTTTAAATTGCTGCACATCGGAATTTATTGAATGGGGGTTGCAAGCTCTCTCTCTCTCTCTCTCTCTCTCTCTCTCTCTCTGCAAGCTTTGATAAAAACACTTGCACTTGATATTTTCAAGTGCTATCAGAGCCAGTCAATGGAGATTGCCAGTTTTTTTTACGAGGTTAATTTGCTCCTTTTACAGACATATCGAATTTCCCTTTCCCCCTTTTATTCTATATATTTTTATCTGACATTCGCGTTATGACCTATTGACGACAATGATTTTTATGACTATCACAAACTTTATTTAACGACGTTGTAAGAATCACTTTCCACCCCAATTCTTCCAAAATCGATGTCGTTAGTAGGTATTAATTTATGGTTGATCTCAATACTTTTAACTGCTTTTAATTAGAATTTTAAATTATTAAAACAATTAAATATACATATGTCTAATTAAACAAACCAACATTTAAAATAAAACAAAAATTAAATAAAAAAAATAATCTATACTAAATCATACTTGTTATTAAAGTTTCATACAATCAATTCAATAAAAGTCTTGCTCTCCTTCATAAAAGCTTACACCAAGCTTGCATCGAACGATCGTTTAACGGAGGCAGTGAAAACGTCGCAGCAAACGCAGCAAGGTATATAGCCAAGTAAAGCTGGTAGCATAAGATATAGAGATCACGAGAGAGTAAGAGTAAGAGAGAGAGAGAGAGAGAGAGAGAGAGAGAGAGAGAAAAGGTATGTGTGGGGGTTTGTGATAGTAGTGGAAGACGCGCAATCGGCCGCGGCAAATCCGGATTACCTCGAGCCGTCAGCCGATTCCGCGGAAGGGCAGCCGCTCATTATAAGCGTTGCACGCGCTCGTGCACTCGTTAAACGTTCGACGTGCCTGACGAGACCGAGAGAGAAAGAGAAAGAGAAAGAGATGCGGTTTTATGTATGCGGTGGGATGACGATGAGGGCAAACGCATCACGTTGCTTGATTAGATCGCGAAAACTCATTTTACGCCCAACCTCTTCCTCTTCCTCCCGGTAAAATGATTAAGGAGCTTGGATGCTTTTATTTGAGGGTGGGAGGTGAGACATAAAGGGGGAGAGGAGGAAGGAAAGGGGAATTTTGCAGCTTTATAGCTTGGCGCCGGCTTGATTGTTTCGTCGGGGATGAAATCTACAGGGCTTGACCCTAATTGGAAAAAGGGGAAAGTTTTCGTGATGGATTTTTATCTTTTCATCTTTTTCTTATTTTTTTATTTTTATATTTCTTTTACTTTTTTTTTTTTAATTTGTTGGTATAATGGTCATGCTTGATTGCGTTTTATTGTTTGACAATTATAAGGCTAACTTTAGTAATTGCTTTTTGACGGTAGAAAAGTTGATTTCAAGAAATATTGATGTTTTTTAAATTTTTTATTTTAAAATCCTGAAATAAAAACGATACGAAAATGTTGGGAAATTGGACGTTTTACGTAATTTTGTAAAAAGATTAAGTTTGAAAAATTATTGGACTTGGCGGAAAACCTTTGTTCCAACATCTGCTAACAAATAGCAAAACTTTTCGAAAAAAGGGCCAAAAACGAATTTCGATGGAAAGCACACAGTGAGCTTGCAATTGAGAAAACTTTAAGAATACGATTTTGCGAGCTTACAACTGTAAGAGATTTTGTTTTTTTTTTCATGTTTTAAAATATATTTTTAAAGACTTCTCTTGAAAATTACATTTTAAAGTCTACCAAATATATATTGCACGGTACCATTGCAAGCTCATTAAAATAAAATTAATTTACTTATAAAACGAGATCAAATACTACAAATTTAATGAGTTATCGTGAATAATAAAATTTTAATTAACGAATATCATTTACTAATACATGAAATTTATTTTATTCATACTTATCAAAGCTTAAACATCAACCTTATTTCTTACTCAAAATCTTAAAATTTTAAATTATTCCATAATAGAAAGCATTTTATTTTAATAATCTCCAAAACACTAATTGTCAACCATTAAATCTCAAGAACTCATATCTAAACCAAAATCACGCTAAATCATACAACAGTATTAAGCCTTGACATGTCATCACCAAAAGCCATGAGCTATAATACTCGTGAGCTTTTCAACACTATAATCCAACCGTCAAAAGCTTCTCTCTCATTCTCTCTCTCTTTCCCTCTCCCTCTCTCTCTCTCTCACTTCATAGCAAAGCTTTTAACCACCCGTTCGTCACGTCACGTGCAATGTATATTCCCACTGACCTATCTTCGCAAGCTCCTCCAGACTCCGTCGCCGTGGTCGATGCCGTTGTAGTAGTCGTCGTTGTCGTCGTTGTCGTCGTCGTCTTGACGCTGTTTATCGTCTCTGGCGCGCAGAGCACGAATTAGAGGAAAAAAAAGGGTGTTAAGGGGAAAGGTGGTGAGGAGGGGAGATAAGCACGCGATAGAGAGATCGCGAAAAGAAGGGGATCGCAAAGCTATATCGGACGACACTATCTCTCTATTTTTTTGAGCGAGCAGTCCGGCACACGCTCTCTGCCGCTAATCAGCAGCGGCTGTAGCAAGCGAGCTTTTTTTACTAAAGCGCGCTCTGCTCTCGCACGCACCGTAATCGCGACTGCCAGCCCGGCGGCGTTGGTGGTAGTGTTGGTGGTGGTGGTCCTCCTTGGTGTCTCGCGCCGACTGCTACCACTTTCCAGCTACCACCAGTAGGGGGCGGCAGTCCGTCGTCGTTGCTTTCTACTACTCGTTCTACCATCCCTTTCGCGCGGGAGCTTGCACGTGTGGGCGTGAGGGAGAGAGAGCTTGCACACCCAAACACCCACGCCCGTGAGATGAAGCCCTCCCCCCCTAGAGCTTGCAGAGGATCCAGCAGCCGATGTCGATCAAACTCTCTCCCTCTCACTTTAGCTTCTTCGTCCGCTGCACTTTAGCTTTGCTGGTCTAGGTGTAATTTGATGAAAAAGACGTTCGAGCTGTTAACGGCTGTCTGCTTAATTCGATCGATTTTAATTGAGGAAGGTAAATTTAGTTTTATTTTAAGATATTCGCAGGGGCTCCATACTATTCTTTATTTAATTCTTCGATAAGTTAAAACTCATTCGTTTGATAAATTTTATTCAAATAAAATATATCAATAAAGAAATTTTTGTAAAAAAATTAATTAAATGAGAAAATAAATATGTGATTATCAAGCACATCAATCAACACAGCATAAAGAATCCCTATTTATCACAAAAAAAAGCTTTAAAACGAAAAAGTCAAAAAAGAAAAATATTGACCTTCTAAACGATGCATTAACTAGCTCCTCAACGAATCCTCTCATGAAAAATGACTTAAAGTCTCCACTTGATTTCCACAGAGTTGTCTCTCGGGTCACAAGCCTAGAGGCTCGTCGATAGCTGTATGACTCGTCTCTTACTCTCTTACTCTCTCAGTACTTCTCCGCCCTCTGACACACATTTGTAGTCCTCGGTGGCGTACACAATTGTATGTCGAGTGGGGCTAAAATTCGCGCAAGAGAGCTTGCGGAGCTTGAGAAGGGCTGCAGTGTGCTAAGTTTCTTGGAATGAGAGAGAGAAAACGATTAAGTGGTATATAAGGAAAATGAGATTAATACGTGCGAAAACGTATGGAGGATTTTGAGTGGCGTTTGGATGGATTATGATGTATTATTGGTTAAGTTAGAGATGGTTATGATTTATAAGTGTGTTTGAAAGTAAAAAGAGAGAGAGAGATAAAGTTGTGAATAAATGTGAGGATGACAAAGTGCTTGTAAAATTAATATTGCAGAGGATTAATTTTAACCGCAAGTTGCGATTTAGTATCCATATCACGGTTTACCCTCATGCAGTCCGCGTGTATATTTTATGAGCGGCTTAAGTAGTGACCGATGACATTGGTCAGACATACAAACATACGCACACATACATATATACATTTAATAAACGTGATTATAAATATTTAATAAAATCCTTATTCTGTCGCTCAAATTAAATATGCTATTGGGTTATTGTGAGACTATAGAGCTTACAAGAAATGACCTAAATTCTTTTGCCAACTCTTAATTGCCAACTGCAAAAAACAGAAAAGGGTAAAGACAAAGAAAAACATAATGCACCTTGTATTTAGAGTTCTAAAGTGGCGATTTGCCGAAAATTCGGACACTTGTGTGATGTAGGGATGTGTAGGGATAGTTGAAAAAAAAAACGAGATAGCCTGGCATAGATGAAAATACGTCACAAAGAGCATAAGAGTCTAAGCTTGCGATGAACAAAGGGTATGAGATAGTAAGTGAGTGAGTGAGTGAGTGAGTGAGATAAAGAGAGAAGATGGAAGGGTATGGCGAGAGACTAACGGATAAAGCTATAGCATCGTCGTTGTCGTATCGAGTAGGAGTCTTGGCATGCTACCAGTAATCTTCTCTCGGATCAGCATTACCGACACTGCAGTTTAAGCCTCGTCGCCTCGTATTCCCATTCTCTCTCTCTCTC
The DNA here is from genome assembly GCA_030522805.1 of Leptomastidea abnormis. NCBI lineage: Eukaryota > Metazoa > Arthropoda > Insecta > Hymenoptera > Encyrtidae > Leptomastidea > Leptomastidea abnormis. The sequence goes on from JAPYZE010000389.1 coordinate 21,696, forward strand.
TCTCTCTCTCTCTCTCTTTCAGTACTTGAGACCCCTCGATCCCTCTTTATGCCCCTCCATTCCAGCCGCATCTATACCTACTTCACCCTTTTGTCCCTTTTACTCGCTTCTCTCTATCTTTTTTCTATTCTACTTTCTGGATTTCATCTCTCTGGTTTATCTTTTTGAACTACTTTTTTTTCCTTCTCTCTTTCTCTCTCTCTCTCTAAAACGAGAGATCTAAGTCGATTTCGTAAAGACTTCCTAGTTGAAAATGTACTCGATAAAAATAAAAAGTATTATGTCCGAGAGATGGATAAATTGTTAGATATAGTTAACCCAAGCTCTTAGACTTGAATTAAAAAAAGAAATAATAATTCGATTATGTTCGATGAATCGGTGTTCGAATATCCCGTTTCAAGTGGATGCTAATAAATAATCTTGTTAAAAGCGAGAAGAGTATATATACGGTATAGTATAGAGTGACTGCGTGCATATGGAAAATAGGTAAGTGGATTGTGTTGGCTTATATAGAAAAGGAGAGAAAGAGAGAAAGAGAGAAGAGGGGGGTACAAGTGGCTTCGACGCGACGAAACTTTTAAATTTCATCGTAGTCAATCGATGAAAGAGTTTCTTTTCTCCATTGTTCGACTTTTCTCCGATAAAGAATAATTAACTGTACAATTAATCATTTTAAACTCTCGTGTTTTATATATATAGAGATGTATACATGTATATAGAGCTAGTTATAGTATCAGAAATGCAAGGTATATAGTAAAGTACCGATAAAATCAAGCTCAACTTTATGAATAAGGAGAACGAGGGGATATAAATATTCATCGGATCTTTGGCTTTGATAAATGTAGAAGCCAGTAAATTTACTAAACGTCAAAGTAATCGCGATACGCGGCATAGGTATAATTAATCATAATTTTAACTAGATTTCTTTCTTTTATTCACAATGCTCTATTATTTTTGTTTTTTTTTTTATTCAAAGAAATTCTCAAGCCAGACAACTGATAGTGCCACACACGAGAAATAACTCAGAACGATAAACTTGAAAAATTCTTTTGCATTCGCACATAGCTTTCTTGTAAAACGCTCGAATGCATTTCGTCGCTTTCGATGCGATGTCGAAAAAAAAAAAAATAGTAGCCTGGGAGGAAAAGTCTTCGATATACGAAAAAGGAAGAAGAAGAAGAATAAGAAAAAGTAAAGCTACGAGAGTCAGGCGTTAAAGTTCACAACCACACATGCCATCGAAACATTCGACGTTAAGCAAACTTGTCATACACCATTTTTCTGTTTTATACTCTATCGTTCTTCTTTATTTTTCTTCTTTTCTTTTTTTTATTTTGATAATGTGTAAGTCTCGCTTAGAAAAGGTGAAAAAACGTTTCTTCAATATTTCAAGCTTTTAGGATGGATAAGACGTGCAGGCACTTAATTTTTGCTTTCGACTTGAAAGCTTGCGGCAGTTTTATATTCAAGTTTGACAGGTCGTTTGGTTGTCAGATTGGATCGACTTGTATATGACGATGACTCTTGTGTTTCTTGCAGCTTTTATGTTTGGAATGACAATGTGAATAGTGTGTGCCTTTAGGCTTTTCGATTTACATTTTTTTTTGTGGTATTTGAAGCTAAAAAATATATGTGTTGTTAATATTTGTATTGTTTATAAATTAAATTTAAGATGCGTTTATCTATTTAGGTCGAGTATTAAAAATAAATTTAACGATTTTCTTAAAATTTAATTAAGCTGATAAAAATTATTCCAAGAAAATAATAGTATTTATGAGCCATTACTTGTGATATGGACTATTTTTTATCTTCAAAATTACGTATGCAATTTAACCGATAGAAATCTGAAACGTGAAAAATGTCCGTGCACTTATCCCTTCACATCAAGAGCTAAAGTATTTTTAATAAAATTTTATTAAATGTTTTCATGCTTTTTACAAGGAGTTATACGATGTGAATTTTATAATCAATTTTACAAGAAGTGTGTAAGCTTTAAAAACTTGAAAGAAAAATAAACAATTGAATTGTAAGAATCAATTGAAAAATACAGATAAGTACAATGACAGAAGCAGATGCTTTCTAATTTTACAGATTACATATTGAATAAAATAAAAAAAAAACTATTCGACTCAAATAGAATACAGAGACTTCAATAAAAATGTAAATTCGATAATCTGTATCTGAAGATACACCAGAGTAGGTATATAGAAGAAGAAAAGAATCTTGCGCGTAACAGAGCGTCGAAAACAAATCAGGAATCGGTTTCTTCTTGTGATATTCGAAACGCGAATGCTACGTTTACACGACACGAAAGAAAAGAGAGAAAATGTTTCAGCACATACGACTCCTATACGATTTTTATCCTTTTTTTTCTTCTTTTTTTATACTATACACGTTTTGCATACAAACAGATGCTCAGATGGACGTATTCGCTTTTATTATCTACTTTAGTTTCGATTTTATTGTTTCTTTCTATCTTCCTTTTTTTTTTATTTTTAATATCCATCTGAAATCTGTTTATTTACAATATTCAGATTTAGTTGGTGTGTTTAAAAAAAGGATAGAACGTTAAATTCTTTTTCTATTTTTTTTTTTATCGTTTAATAGTATTTGATATTTTTACAATTAAAATAAAAAAAAGAAAATCTTATAAACGCAAAAGTAAAAACAACAAATTCCATTTAAAATTGCACTATAGAAAATGTAACAAAACTCAGCAGTATCAACTTTACAATGTCGATAAACCGCACCTGTCGACTCACACTTAAGAAAAGAAACATTTAAATTAACGAGTACGTAAGCTTCTGTCGTTACGTCTAAGTTCGCATTATGCGCAAACTCTCGCATATCCTCGCAAAGTTGACATTTTTTTTATTCTTTTCTAGCATCAGCGATTTTAACATTTCATTCTACTTTTTTTTTTGCAACCCCAAAGTAAAAAGAATAAAAAAAAAAATATCTCAAGCTTGTGTTCGTCGTTACTTTAACGCGCTACGGGGAGTAAAGAGGTTTATGAACGGCTTCGCCGAGACAATAGCGAAAGAGTCGCTTTCACCTAGATAAAGCATATTTTGAAATTTAAAATAGGCATTTTTTCTTTATTATATTTTTATACCTTTTTTTTTTTGTCTTTGTACTCACAACAAAATGTTGAATTATATTAAATTTCATATCTGTCTCTAACAAACAAAAGCTTCAAGTAAAACTTCCGGTGCCACACATTACTGAATTAATTATATCTTCGTCCTGCTGTCAGAACAGAAAATATAACATCATATCCTGTAGCCATTTCTCATAAATTTGCAAATAATCTTTGTTTTCACTTGAGTAAAAAATAAAAAAAAAATATTCATTCAACTCTGATATTCTTTCTACGAATATATCTTAGAATTTACCTACTTGACAAATATTATCATACCATCAACGAGCAAATATAACCCATCCCTCGAGACTCGATAAGTTGCGTATGATTCAGACATACGTCGAGGTGACAGTTGGCATCGTGCTATAATCGCCAAAGTAGTCCTCATCGGCTTTTCAGCAAATGGAAGACTGGCCTTTCCCCGAGAGAATTGAACATCAGTGGTATATTACCTGCAGCAGCTCTTCCAGTGCAAAGTCTCGAGAGGCTGACCGATCAGGCGTCATCTCTCTCTCTGGCATATAGCCAGTTGTCTTTCGGACTAGATTTTAGTAGGGTCAAAGCTTGATGCTGGTGACGCTAAGCTTGATTAGACGCGAGGAAGCTTTGATTGTAGAGATATATAGATTGTTGATCGAGAGATGTTGACCGAGTCAAAAATTACTAATTTTGTTTTTTATTTGTTTGTTTGTTTCAAGTATTTGTAAATTAAAGTTTGTTTAAGTGTCGAGGTTGGTCAGAGGTAGTCTTTATTTACTGAACTTTTTTATTTGATAACAAAACCTTATTGATTTATTGTTTACAGTGTCTGACTATGTACGTCTGAAACTACTTACAATATTAAAATAGATGTCCAGTGCAACCCTTAAAGTTATGCAGTTTTTAATTTTGACTTTTAGGCCTTATTATTTGTCTTAAAAAAACTGAAATTTGAATGTGGATAAGAAGATATGAAATTTAAATAAATTTGCCTTATAGTGAAAAAATTAAATATTACTTTTACATTGTGTCTGACCATACACATCCGTAACCACTTGTAGTTTAAAAATAACTCAAATTCTTGCAAGCTCATCGGTCATGCATCATTGAATTATTTATAAAAAATAATAAAAAAGATTTATGTAATAAATAGAAGTAATTATTTATTTTGATATCTTCCAATAAATTAATAAATTTTAAAAAATAATTAAACTTTTTTAAATAAATAAATTCGTATAAAATAATAATTATAATTAAAATTGCAATTATCATAAAGCAATCGATTATTCATTCCTTAAAGTTTCCGTAGTTCGATTTACGATAACATGTATATGCACATCAGTCAATCAACTCGTTACCATTCAAGTTTCCAAGAATCCCACAAGATCGAGCCAGTTGTCTCGAATCTTCGGACAAGTATAGTTTCACTACACTAGACGATTAAAGCTTCAAGAGCTGTATTTGTGTTACTTACTATTTACATGTTTACGTTTGATCTTGACCACGTATGTAAAGCTTGTATACAAATGCACTAAGCATGAAATTGTATATCCAAGAATCGATTGATAGACAGAATTAGTCACGCTAATTTTAGCACTTGTAATAGTACAAGCAAAGCAAGTGAGTTTTTATATTTTGTTTAGAGACATATACTTAACCTCAACGTTTTTAGTTCTTTCTAATACTTTGGTTTATGTAGCTGTTGTAATTGGCTTTTTTTAGTGTTGTATAATGCAAAGTGAGGAAACTTTATGGGATCCGTTAAAAATTATTGACTGCCCTCAAGATTATAAATTTGCTCTTGTTATACTTAATCAACCAATACTTTTAAGTCATGATTATGTACTGCCCTTATGGGAAAAAGGTAAATTTTATCATATTTATAATCTGCTTAAACAATTTTCTTATCCTAACTCAATGAATTATCAAAATTATTGTTTGTCGACAGCACAAGTTACTGTCACGGTTGATGCAGGTACAAATCAATGGATGGAGTACTTAGGTGATAAGGCTAATGCTGTTTTATCAGGAGATTGTAAAAAGTACTTACCAATGCTAGTCACCGGTGACATGGACAGCATATCATCAGATCTATTGGACAAATTGAAAAATACGGAAGCTAAAGTTATTTATACTCCAGATATTATGGAAACTGATTATACAAAAGCTTTAATACAACTAAAAAGTTACATTGAGAAGAATAATATTAAAGTAAATAAAATTTTTCATTATATCTATTTTTACTGAAAAGCATATTCTATTTATCTTTTGAAAAGTGATAGATTTATTATTGTCAATAGTTGGATGGCATTCATGTATTAGCAGAAAATGGAGGAAGATTAGATCAAATTATATCTAATGTTAATACATTGTACATAAATTGTGATAAAATATTTGACAAGATACCAGTAAGTCTATGAATAGTAGATATTGTAATAATCAAATGTACGCTTATTATAAGATGTTTACATTTTCACAGCTTGTTCAGATAGCTAGTGATTCATTAACTTGGCTGTTGAATACTGGATTTCACAGAATAATTATACCAGATATTTTGTTAAAAAATAAAACTTACTGTGCTTTAATACCATTTGGTAATTCAAATAATTCTGTAACTACTACTGGCTTAAAATATAATATGGGTAAGTTTATATTTTTTATATTCAAATAAATTGTGTAAAAATTATAATTTTACAGTTTTTATTTTATTAACATTTCTAGTTATGCAAAAATTTAATTTAAAAATTAAACATTATTTTAGATAATAAATGTATGAAATTTGGTGGATTATTAAGTACATCAAATTCTTACGGTAACCAGTCAGAAGTTACAGTGACAACCAATGTACCACTGGTTTGGACAATGGGAATTGAGCCAATTACTGGGGTTAATGAAACATAATTGTGTATGTTAATTCACTTTTAATTCTTACAATTAGTAACAAATGCTCAAAAATAAAGAAAAATCTAATTTTTATAAATTTGATAACTTGAAAAGTTTACATTGAATTGGCTGTTAAAATTTTAATTTTGTTAAAATTGTTGAAAAAATTTTTCTTTTTATTTTATACAATTATTAATTAGTATAAAAATTTTTTAATAAAAAATTCGTAACATAACTTAATACTTTTAAATTTAATCATTAACTCAGAAAAATACTTTTAGTATACTTACACTTTTCCTATCTTACCTATCAAAGGGTCAAAGACTAAATTCAAATCATCACATATACCCTTTGCCATAGTTTAACAGCACCCGCATTACACGCTTGTCCATTACAATACGTCGCTATAGTAAAGAAAGAGAAAAAGACCTCCACTACATCCGATCAGCTGTTACGACTGTTTACACTTGGGTCGAAAGAGGGTGAGTGAGTGGGTGGTGGTGGTGGTCACGGGTGGGGAGAGAGTATATACAACACACATATATAGTATATAGTTGTCGGGGTCGGGAGGGGAGTCTGTCCGTCCGTCCGTCCGTCGTCCATATACACACACATCGTCATCGTTGCTGCTGTTATAGGCTCGCGTCGCGCAGCGGCCGGCGTTCGCTAGTGCCTCGTAGCCCATCGGCCGGCTCCGATCGCCATATCACATAATATATACATATCACTCGTGCGCGTATACTTGCACTTGCTGTGTTTTAATACTACGTTATACTTTCTTTAACTCCGTATAATTTTTTTTGGAGTGTCTTTATAGTTGTATGTGATACAATATAGTGTTTAAAGGGATTTTGATGGTGTTTTTTTCAAGTTACATGCTTGTAATAAGTGTTTGAGTCATGCTGCCATGGTGACCGAGAGCTGACCGAGCATTTTTTTTTTTTCTCTCCCTTCCCCTATATTATCGTTCTTTATTCTGTATCACACGTTGTGTACATATACATATATTTTTTTTTTCTTATAAAATATCGACTTTGGTGAGTGCGGACTTACTTGTACGACCTCGTATAAATGATCGTATAGATTATAAAAAAAAAAAAGGCAGTCAATATATAAGAGAGTGAGAAAGACGCCTTGGCTACTCTAGGCAAAGACTTGGAATTTTTCGTGGCCGGCTGAATCTATAATATGCTACCCCACGGCTTTATCGATTGGCCTAGCTGCTGTAGGCTAATTGCTATGTTTAGTCATGCGAAGCGTTGGCGCTTCTTTATTTAACCGACGGATTAAAAACAAAAAAGAATAGAAAACGAAAGAAAGAAAGAAATTTTCTACTTGCGATTAGGTAATTATAATATGTATGTGTATATTTTATATATGTTTGGTGTTTATGTTAACTTTGTATATATGTGCTTTCACAATATTACTACGTTATCATTGAAGCATTGAGCTTTTTTTCTTTTTTTTTTAAAGTATATGTGATAAAAAGAGAGAAAGAAAGACTTGATTAAATGCCGATTATCGATAATCCATTCATTTAATTGCGACTGGTGTTCGCGGATAATTTTTTTTTTTTTTTTAAGAGAACTTAAAATATTCTGTACTTTGTGGATTAAAGAAAGGGAATAATGATAAGGTTACTTGGAATTTAAAATTGATGAATTGATAAGAAAATCTATAGATTTTTTTCAATTTTACAAAATGTACTTAGGATAAAAAGTGATATAACTACATTTTTCTAGTTTATTCAATAATTAAAATATATTTTTTTATTACAAAAATAAATTTTTATTTAAAAATAAATTAGAACACAAAAATAATATTACCAACAAAAAAAACTATTTGACTAAATAACTTGAACGTACATATTATCAGCCCTTGACGATGTAATTACAAGCGAATGAAATATTATACTTTCAATTTTTTGCTTATTATTAAGATTTTGCGGCAGACCGGTGAGTTACAATATTTTTTTTTTCTTCTTTCTCGCATACACTTTTCCTTTCGCAATATATACCTACACTTTGCTTATCCAGTTACTTTTCTGATATATGAATAAATTATATCTTGTTCGATATACAATATGAATTAATCATTACATTTTACTATATAATCGATAAAAATACACTTAATATCTATTTATAAATATATAATTATAAAATTACAATATAACAACGTCATCATCCCCCACTTCTAATCTTCTAAAAAAAAAAAAAAAAAAAAATTTCTCACGCAATGACTTCCAGATTCCAATAAAATTTTCATCTCATATCTGCCAATTCATCAATAATCACGATCATATCTTTCACACTGCAATTACCCAGTTTCTTATAATTATATCAAAACTCGTACAATTTCAGTCACTCAATAAAATTATTTTAAACAAATAATTTAAACATTGCATAGTATCATCTATTATTTTCATTACACTAACCCTTTCTATACCTAATTCAAGCATTATCATCAACATACCATAGATCCTCTAATTCTATTTTAACCGATTCGACACATCACAATAAAATACCGGGTCAACTAGGTTCTGTCTGAAAATTCGATCAGTTACTATTAACGTATATAAGCTATTCAATAACACTCGTCTACCCTATTGGTATTGTTTAATTAAGCACTCAATTACTTTAATTTCTTTAATAAACGAGAGATTTATTGGTACGCTAATTATTTCACTTACATGACTACGACTATTGCAATTCATCAGAATTGTTTCCACTTATTTTTACATTCCATTTTCTACTATACCAAATAAAAAATGTATAATTCTTCGTTTATAAAAATATCAAAAATGTGTAGCAAGTCGATAAGTTGAGTTATAAGCTGTACGCAGGTATACCATACATCCATACATATACTACACACTAATCGATTTTAAGCTCTAATCGAAAAGACGTCGATAGTCGTCTTGAGGACAAGGCAAATGGGAGGGTAAAGTATAAGGAGAAGTTGGATTTATACTCAAACTGTCCTTACCCTACTACCAAGTATACATATATACCCATCTCGAATTCCAACATAGACAGTCCAATAACGCGTACTTAGCGCGAATATACATCAATAAATAATATACTCCCTTTCTTTCCTAGCTCTCTATATACACCTGACTTGTTAGTTAATTTTTTTTTTAGGAAAATCTAGTTCTGTCTGGATTTTTTTAGACACACATGTTATCCTTACACACACACATATATATTGATGACGATGAAAGAGAAGCATAAGTACACGCAAGCGTTATATACACCTATACCAAGTATAAAGACGACTGAGCGAACGCGTAACGAGAGCAGCTCGGATAGCTTGCGGGCGGCTCTACGAGAGTCGGTCGTCGGCACCGACAAGAGAGAGAAAGAGAGAGAGAGAGAGAGAGAAAAAGAACTGACTGACCCATTACACGCGTCGCTGTCACTACTGCTGCTATGTTGCTGTTGCTGCTGCTGGTGGTGGTTGACGTTGTTGTTGGCACTACATATATAACCAGCCTATGCTTATAAATGCTACTTTGTACGTGTGTGTATGTATGTGCTTTTTTTGTTGTTTTTTAAATTCTTGTAAGAAAAGACAGAGAGAAAATAAACGAGTTGGCAGTATATATACGACGGACGACGACGACAACGACTCTCTTCGTTGAGGAGGTTTTCAATTGAGATTCATTACGTCAGTTGTTCGGTCTAATGGGACTATATGTGCATGCGCCTGCGATACTTTGACTGACATTATAAGCTCTCTGTTTGTCTTTGCTTCAGTAATACTTCTGTTTTACTTTCTCTATGTTGAATATATTTTGACAAGAAGTCATATTAAATAATTTTTTTTTTTATTATTTTGATCGATATACTTATATTATATGTATATTAATTTTTTCAATAAATTAATATACAGTGTACAATTAATGTCAATATTTAAAAATTAAAATTATTTCCTTTAACACGTATACTTATAATCTTACAAAAAAACGTCTTACCAAATCCATTTAAGAAAATAGTATTACATGATTAACAAAGGCGTTGTAATATTATAAAAAAAAAATTGGGAGTAAAATTACGTGTAAAAGAAAAAAGAAAAATAAAATAAAAAAAGGTGACATATTAGAATATAACTTAGAAAAGTACAAGTTTGCAAATGGTCATTAAGATTGGGGTAAATCTCGTCTTAACATACAGACACATACTGCAGGCCCATATTTAAAGTTAAAAAGATACAAGATATATACACCTACAAACATATGTATAATATTATGTATATGCCTAAAAAGATCGTCACCTCGAGTCTCTTCTGTAAATTGAGCGCAACCATCTTCAGTTCAGCGCCAGTAAATTAATTACAAAAGCATTTCTGTCCGAATTAAAAAAAAAAAAAAATTGTGTTCGATTGCCAAGCGGAGCAACTGAGTTACTGAGAGTGAGAGATCTAAAAGCAAAACGCCGGTATGCATAGAGACGTGTATTAAGAGAGCTTTAATTGGCATGTGTGGTTATATACAAGAGTATCTTATATTATTATATACGAAATGCAGTTTAATTGTTTAGAATCAAGTAAGCTCATGTGTGTATATTTCTTGAAAACGACGCGATTTTTTTGCTGGTTTTATATGAATATACGGTCAAATAAAAACGATCTGTTTCAGCATATATATATGTATACATGTACAGCTTTCGTCGCGTGACGAGATGCCGTAGGGTAAAAAAGCCGGTCACTAGGGCCGTTCGTACTTTTTTTTTTCTTTTAATTAAGATGGTGGATAACGGGCGAGACGTAGTAGAAAGGGAGAGAGAGAGAGAAAAAAAACGAAAGCTCACCAGATCACGTTGCGAGATATAAAGGCACGTGGTTGTTTAGACGTCGATGGTCTTTCTCTTTCATTTTTTTTTTCTGGGTCTATTATATATACGTCGAGAAGTGAGATTTATGCGAGTGTGTTTTTGTCCCCCTTTTTTTTTAAACTGCGACTGTATAGTGGTAGATGGAGGATGGAGTTATGATTTAAATTTGAGTTTTATTTGGTTTTATTATGTATGGGAGCTTTGTTGTGTGTGTGTGTGTGTGTGTGTGTGTGTGTGTGTAGTTGTGGTTTATTTTAATGAATTGTTAAGAGATGTTTTCGAGTGATATGAATATTATACTGGGTTTAGTTTTGTGAAGTATGAGATTTAGTATAAATGGTATATGTACATAGGACTTGATGATAATTTTTTCTGATAAAAATGTTAAAAGTTCATTTTTTTTTAAATTTATTTTAATCTTTATAGACTTACCTTTTTTTAATGGACGTAAATGACGATATTTTTTAAGAAATTTGAAATTAAGGGACGAATAAATATTTGTCGATTAAATTGAGAATTTCAAAATGATGGCTAAAAAGCCACTTAAAATGTGAACACAAATTTTTATTTTATCTAAAAAATAATGACACTGCTCTTGAAAAAAGATTGTGATAATAATTTTATAAGTCGTATGACGATGAGATAGTAAGTTAATTTTTCGTTGCTATCGTGTTTACACGAGGATAAAAAAAATTACTTAAATTTTCATTTATTTTTAATAAAAAAGAAAATTTGTTACTATTATTATAATGATTATTATGATATGTCAACTTTGTTTGTCAGTTTTATATGTGTTGGCAACTTGTTCAATTACTTTGAACTTTAGTCGAACTAATAATCGACTGGAATCTTCGAACATTAATTACATCGTCGATCCTTCGATACATTTTAACTTGTTGACACATAGATATTTATTCGTCATTCATTTTTTTATATGCGTCTCAGCGACATAATGAATTCTTCATTACTTATTGGAATAACTTAAATCTTAAAAAATATTTAAATAATATGAGTCATATTTCACTAAGAGCATATTACACGATGGTAATTCAACTTTTTTTATTTAGTTTTTTAAAAAATAGATGATTATTAAAAATCACGATCGTTAATAATTATAAAATTTTATTTAAAATAAAAGATTGTTATTGTTAATTGGAAACAATTACGTAAAAAATTTTAATTAATCGATCTAATATTTCAAAATAAAATGAAACAAGTATATTAGTACATTTTCTACTGACTCATTTTTTTTTCACTTACAAACCAATTAATAAAGTCCAAAAAATCTAATAAATTTAATTGAATTTATATTTCTCAGTATATTTTATATACGACCTTCCTCATTTTTTATAAAAAATACCGAAGTAATAACGCGTCAATTAATAATCGCAATATAGGCTAATTGCATGAAAAAAAAAAATGAAAAAAAGAAAAAAAAGAGAACTAGGCCTTTCCGTTTTCATTTTTTTTTTCTTCTTTTCAATATACGTGCCGGATGTAATTTTATTCTATATTATATATCATGACGTAACGAGTATATTATACACACACACACACACACACACACACACACACACACACACACACACACACACGTGTATAGTGCAAAAATTAATTTCGTCCTTCAAAAATAATAATCATTACATTATTTGCCATTGTGTCAAAGTTAATAAATTTAATATAACTTAATATAATACACACACTCCTATTTACCTCACGCTAAGAATATATAAACTACATTCCCAAGACGATTATAATTACAGAACTTTAAACTCATACATATATAACACTTTCAATTTTCTTCAACGCAATCTTACACTAATAATCATCTAATTACGCAACATAATCGCACCAGTTTTCCCTGCAAAAAAAAAAAAAAAATTAAATAAAAAACGAACACAAGCAATCAGAGGTATAAAAAAAATAGTGGCACTTTATCGAACCAAGAGTATATATAAACACACACGATCTATTAACAAAGAGGGTCTCGTACCGCCTTCCTGCCATAATATAAACTCATTATATGCGTATACACATGCGTGTGCGTTACTATTGTGCCTATACACTATGCTACTCGGTATAAAAAAGAAAGAAAGAGATAGATAGAGAGAAAAACGATCGGCTTCCGTAGCCAAGCCGGAAATAGCTCACGTCGATACCTCTCGATCCTATATCGGGAGCGGGGGTGTGTATTTTTAGAAAAGCGACGCACCCAAAGGCTTAGTTATATATATATATATATATATATATATATATATATATATTTATGTATATATGTAGGACAATAGAGTTTGTACAGGGTTTGAGGGGAGGAAGGTATATAAGGAGGATAACTATACCTATACATCCCTTAGTGTAACCTGTGGTGCGCTTGATTTTGCGAAGGTTCTTTTGCTAAAAGGTGCGGCCTATAGGTATATTTCTTTTGCGACCTTTATGTCTTGTTTGATAAATTCATTGCTTATAAATGATAATTGACGTAGTATTAAAGGATATGTAATGTAATCATTGAATTTTAGTACGGATAAGAAGGTTTAATTTTATTATTAAAGAGTGGGAGATTTTAGATGCGTCATTAAATTTATAATTTATGGTAATTTTTTAGTTTTTTTTTTTATTATAAGTGTGGTAATTATGTTTTTATTATAGTGTTTAAGATTCTAAGTTTGAATATTTAATTGTAATTGAGGGAAGTATTAAATTGAGATTATTAGAAGTAAGTGGGTTGCAAGTTTTGTTTGGCATGATGGTAGGAAATAAGAGTAAGCTGAAAAAGAAAGTATAAATTATTAAAAATGTTGTCTATATCATGTAATAAATAATATTATAATTAAATTTTCTTATTATTTTCATTTAACTAGTAATACTTATAAAAAGACATACAGAGACTTCGTATAGCTTAAGCAATAGAGTGTCAGTTTCGGAATCCACAAGTTGTGGGTTCGATTTCCAGCACTCGTTATTGACCAAGCCATTATGCGAGTTTTTCCGAGCCAAAATATACTTGATAGAGTATCCAAAGGCTTTAAACGAAAAATTTAAGAATTGTGTTCTTCAGTTTGTTCTCTCTTAGACTCTCTTTTTTATTCATAACAAATTGACGGTCATTTAAAATATAAATTTTCATAATTTTATTTTTTTGATTAATCAAAAACCTTGTACGCAGCGATAAATAGAATTTTTTTTTAGAGAATTAGAAAAAATAAACCTACTTATTTTTATTACTTGAATTGTTTATTTATTTATGTCATTTAATACTTTTCATGTCAATTTTCTCTACTTATAAATATCATTAAAAAGTATAAAAATTTTAACAAAAAAAAAAATTGTATTGCCAATTCAATAAAAAATAACCCTAAAAGAACAAAGTACAGTAGACACGTGCCATAAACTTTTTTTTTCGCCCAGCATGTATAAAACTGTAAGCCGACGTTACATAGTAACTTGAACACTCTACCATTAGACAAAGGAAGATACGAAAAAGAGAAGAGAAGGGGGGATACTTTCAACGGATTATACGTTCTATCTATCATGTGATTTTCAGGCTCGTCTTTGTCACATGCAGCCTTCTTTTTCCTTCCCCTCTTTACTTACCCTATATCGCATACCATTCTATTCACATTATATTACTCTTATTCGAGGATTGCGCTTCTCTTTCTATTCAACTATATCACTATAGTCGCACGCCATACGCAAACCTTCGACCCTTACTTCTCTCAGATACAGTAAGGCTCTCTCTCTCTCTCTCTCTCTCTTTCTTTTTCTCTCTGCATCTTTTATATCTTTATATTCACCAATTTTTTCTCTTTATCTCCCTCTGCAACCTTTTTTACTGATCTTGCTGTTAACCAATCAATGGGACATCGCTTGATATTCTTATTAGGAAAACCCGGAGTGTACACAATCTAGTTCTCTGTTCTATGAGCCTCTAATTTTTTTACTCTCTTTTTCTCACACACACACATTCATTTTTCTAAGAGCTTCCTTCATCTCTCTAAAACATGTGTGTGCATACACACATACACTTTGTATCTCGCTTGCTTAATGATCATCCACAGTAAAATGCCCATATATTAATCGTTAGTGAGTCTTTGTTAGACTGAACCCTATTGCGAGTATAAGCTCGTAGTCCCTTTTCGACCTTTCCATTTTAAACTTCCGAGATAGTAATCCTTCTCATTAAAAAATCTTTCATCTATCATCTTTTTTTTTCCTCTTCACATTCCTACGACAATTTTATTAGATAAATTTACAACATCTTGGATTAAAAATTCAAACAATAAAGGAAAGTTATCTTAAAAAAAAATTTATTGAATGATCATAAAATTTAAAAAACAAATGACAATAATTAAGAAATTAGAGAAAAAGTTTTTTACACGTTAAAAATATACATAAAAAGACACTATAAAATAATTAAAGCATACACACAATCGTTTCAACGACGGAAGCTGCAGTATATATAAGATTGCCGTCCGGTATGTATGTATGTATGTATAATCAAGTGAGCGCGTGATTCTCAATAACCCCAAGTTAGTGTGTGCTTACTTCTTCTTCTCTCGTTCTCTCGATTAACGCTTGCTCGCTTTCTTTCTCTCTTCTCATGCTACACTATCTATTATCTCTCTTTTACACATACACACTTAACGTCCAAAGATAAAGATAAGATAGTGCAAAAGAGAGAGAAAGAAAGAGAGAATAGTAGCTCCCGGCAGCAGCAGCAGCTGCGTGATGCTTTATTAGGGTCACTCAAAGCTACTTCTGCTGTTGCTGCTGATTGTTACTCAAGGCCTATATACCTCTTCTTACTTACGAGACTGTCTGTATAAGCTTTTGCTTTGTATAGTTTAAGTCTGGGTATGTCCGCGAATTCACTTGTCTTTCCCACTTTTTTTTTTGTCAACTTACGTTTGTATAAGATTATTTACGATGATTTTCCTTATTATTATTATTATTATTATTATTATTATTATTATTATTATTATTATTATTATTATTATTATTATTATTATTATTATTATTATATTGTCTCTTTTTGGAACTGGTAACATGACTTGATACTACCATTCAAAACTCAGTGGTATAGATTAGATTGGTTTGAGTATATATCACGTTGTTCTTATTATGAGAACTTAATATATGTACCACAGTGATGAAAAATCTCTAACGTAACAGAATATAGGAATGTGTATGTGTGTGTAAGACTATTTGATTTGCTATTTAATCATTTTTATCAATTAAGGGATCTCCTTTCACTTTCATTTGATTTTTATTTTGAAGCTTTGAATGTACTGTTGTGCTTGCATACAATTTGTAATATACATTAGCAAGGATGTAATAATGAAAGCTTCAGTTCGATAGGACGATAAATTTTTTTATTTGTGGCATAATAAATATTAATGCATACATTGAACTAATTTAACTTATACTACGTAGGTGTGGACTTAATGTTATCGCTTAGCTTTTTTGGATGTTGCTATCAATATCTAGCGGTGTGACCGCTTATCATATAAGTATAAAGCTTACTCATCATTGACCTCAACTTATACTATATATATCAAGAGACCATTAAACAGACTTGGAAGCTTTATAATATCTTCAAAAAAAAAAAATAAAAAATTTTTTAATTCACAAATTAACAAAAAAGTTACTAAAGACCAAACAACGCAGAAACACGCGGCATCTTTGTGATCATTTTAAACATCAGTAGTACCAATTGGTCTCAAAGTATCATAAACCTACTTTTCCCAGCATAAAATCCCCTTGTCCGTCACATTTTATTTGCACCAGCTCGTAACATCAATTTTTTTTTTTTTTTTTTAACGAAACTCGAGAAACCATGGACGCGTATGCTATAGATTTTGTACTGGGTAGATTTATTTTAGCGCCGCGGCAATTCAGATTGGTTTAACACACGAACGTGGTTCTCTCTTTCTCTCTTACTCTTTCATTTAGCGGGAGGAAGAAAGGCAGAAAATCAACGTCGTTACGTTTTTTCTGGGATGGTGTTAGAGCGTAAAAGCGGAGCCAAGGACGGGCGTGAACCGCAAATTAGTAACTAGATCGGTGACCTACATATCGTTACGAGTTACTAATGTATTGTATAGATAGGAAGAAGCTAACTTGATGTTAATGTGTATGTATCGAGGTATGTGTGTGAAAGGGTAATGGTGTTGGTTTGGTTTGGCTATGTATGGAATGATGGGATTTGCTGAAAAAAAATTATATTTTTGTCGGGTGGATCATTTTTTATATTTTTTTAATGCTTTAGATATTCATTTTTAATATAGTAATATTCAAATTTAATTTTCTTACTCATTTTAGACAAAATATTAAAATTATTTATTGTGTTATTTTCAAATTAACATCCTGCAGACAATTATCTTAATTAAAAAAAAAAAGAAAAAAATCAAAACAGAAGCACACAATCGCTATATATTCGCAACACCGTAAAAATAGTTTCAAAAAATAGACTCAAACTCAATATTTATAAGTATATAAATCTAAAAATAAAAATGTTCACACGTGTCTCACTCTCAATCTCTCAATGTTGAGTTAAATATAAAATAAATATACATATATATATATATATATAAAATGACTATCTAAGGCAAACCCGCGTATATTTTTAGCAAGGAATCATTACATCAAATTATCCGCAAACATTTTATATATATAAAATGTATCAAAACCAATAAATATATCGGTCTCTGTGGCTTTGGTATACTAAAACAAGTATATAGTGAACAAAAAAAAAAAAAAAAGGAGAAGCTTATTCACAGTGTTTTATCGTTGCGCAACATTGTCGGGCTAGCCGGTACATTTTTTTTTTCAGTCTCGCAGTTTTCTTCGGACTGACGATTATATAGCGCGCCGCCACCACCATCGCGTCGTTCTCACGCATCAACACCCGTAGTGTAGCCACGTGCTCGTATTATAATAGCTCTTGGCCGCTCCTCTTCTTCTCGGTTGTGGTCGCAGGAGAATAACTTTATCGATCGAGTCTATAAGTGTGCGTGTGATACTTATGAGAAAATTGCGGAGTTTTAGAACTTGGCTTGAAAAGTAAAATATATACTTGTAAGGAAAAAATTTACTTGTTAGGATTTGGCTAGAAGCTTTCTAGTCTGGTTTGGGTGTGAATTACATATTGTGTAAGTGTATTAACATACTTGCTTAAACTATTTGTTTATCTTTTTTTGATAATTTTTTTTCTCCGAATCAGTTATGCATTTATATAAAATAAAAACAAATATTAAAATATATTGTTATAATTTTTCATTTTTTTAATTGGTAAGCACAAATAAAATAGCATTTTATATTATACAATTAGTTTTATTTTATAAACATTAAAAAAATTATCTAATTAATAGAACGAAAATTAACAAAATTAAACTTCATTATAAAAAATGTCATTTCAATCATTTCCAATTAATTTTCATCAAAGTGCAAAAGTGACGATAAAATTAATTAGGTACAAAGTACTTCCTTTCCCTTCATTAACTTCACTTTATTGTATTAATTTTTTTATATTTCCATAAAGCCTCTTATGAAGTAAAGAGGCTACCCAAAAATTGTACCAAACGATATGCACGTAAAACAAATCGCCGATACGGTTTTAAAATTTGTCAATGGGTTTCAGCATCAGTACCCTCACTATACGATCATTGAATACTATGCTCCCGCTAGACAAGGACATCGCGCGTATGTATTCGGTTAGCTTATACGCACTTGTACGTCAAAGTTTCTTGCGGGTAACGAAATTCAGTCAGCCATCTGTCGGTAATTTTATAAAGCAAGTATGCCGTCGAAAATTTAGCGGGAGTATTTGAATTCGGGCCTTATTTATTTTGAGTTGATGTAATTATATAATTTTAAAATTTTATTTAAATATCCATTATCTTTAATAAATTTATGTTAATTAGTTTAAAAAAAAATTATTTAATTAATATTATTATTTTTGGATTTTTTCTATTTTTAATTTTACACTTTATTTTATTAACGTGATATATATATACAATTTATATTTTTAAGATTCATAAATAATAAAACATTGATAAAAATAATAATATTTATAATTGAATTAATTCTATTTTTAAAAAAATCATCAACCACGTACCCAGTATCCATAAAATTTAATCTTTATTTGCTTCTATTCTCTTTTTCTAGTTTACATTTCAATCAGTTATATATTCGCTCAAGGTTAACCATAGATTAATTAAAAAAAGACATAATTTTTTATGCAATTTTAATAATGTAACCAAAAGCAAAGCTTACAATTACAGTGAAAGATACAAAAGAAGCAAAGCTCATGCAAGTATACATAAGGAATTTGGTATTTGTGTTATTAAATGCTTACGCATCAATATTATCGCAAGTGCGTAAATTGTAATTGTCTTTAAATTATTTTTTCTTTTATCGGTTCGTTTGTATTTGCTATAAATTTAAAATCTTTTCAAGACAATCTTCAAGGTATGCATTCTTTTTTACAAATCATTGTTCATGATTACTAGAGAAAATGTATTCTAAATTTTGATGAATTTTTTCATCTTTAAGATCCTACTCATCATTTTGAAAATCATCATTTTACAATAAAATAATATAATTTTTATCTTTTTAATCCTATTGCAATTAAAAAAAAAATAAGAAGAAAAAAACATATGCAAGATGAAGAAAAAAATATGTATGGCATTCTTTTCCCACAGCCTTACATGACAAACAATTCTTCCTATATACCCTCGCGACAATAAGCATTAACTTCGATAAAATCATAAAGTCTGATAAAACATAAAGATAAGAAAAAGCTTGCGCAAGACTCAAATCAGTCTCGAGGTGTAGCAATTTTTTTTTTTTTTAAGTGTTTCAAAGTTGACGCTACTTCCGATTATATCGTCTTCATCGAACAGACCACCTTCTTCTTTTTCTGCTTTACCTTCACTGAAATTAAATAGCGTAAAAAGTAGTCGAGGCTATGTAACTAATTACGATATGAAATATATATATATATATAATAAACGAGTTCAAGCTCGCCCGCGTAAAGGAAAAAAAAACATGAATTTTCATTTTTACATATAGTGTGCTTATCGGTGTGATGCGCTTTGTAAAGTAGCTTTCGTGAATGGAAGGATGTTAGGAGGTCAGATAATGAACAAATAAAGTCAAATCGTGACTACTTATATATATATATATATATCTATATATATATATATATATATATATATATATATATATATATATATATATGCTCCTGTTCAGGCATCTTACAATAAAACTAAAAAAAAAATAAAATAATCCTTTTTTTTTTTTGTAAATATATACAAATTTCTCT
>JAPYZE010000390.1:0-41813 GCA_030522805.1 Leptomastidea abnormis
ATATATATATTCATTTGTTTGCTAAGATATGCAAATTTTGTTAGTTAAAATTAAATCTGATTGTTTAACGCAATATATGAAATAATATTTTTTTTTCTTTTTTATTCTGTATTACGTATGATTTTAAATGAGAATGACGTAATGAAGAATATATACATACCGTTGAGAGAGTTCATACCAAACGCAGTACACTTCAAAGTTCAAACGTACTCAAACAGAGAGATAATTACTCTTAGTATATACCCTTCCTCCCTTAACTTTGTAATAGCCTCTTCCAGTTGGTATGTGACATTACAAAAGCACATAATACCCTTGACATATCACAAGTGCTTTAATTAAGGGTAGCAAAGAAGTCAACCCACATTACATGTCATAACCATCGGTAATTTTGTTCTCACTTCACGAATCAACAATCAATCAACACAATATAAAATTAATAACAAAAAAGAAAAAGAAAAAAAATAATGTAAGAAGAAAATTTAAAAATTTTAAAAAGCGAATTAATTTCATTACATCGCTATGCAATCGTCGTAGGTATTCGAGATGCAGCTCGTAAAATCGCTCAACCGAGAGACCAATAAACCGCGATACCTTCCAATTTCCGAGCTTTCTCTCTCTCTGTCTCTCCTTTCCAGAATCGTCCCCTCGACGCGCCTAGCGTACTTCGGATAATTCGCGAGGTGGTGCTTGCGCAGCTTTCCGCGCTATTAAGTGCCTCATCAGCGTGCGTGCTCTCATGCCTTAGGTCGTTGACGTCGTGAGCGCCTCGTAACTAATGGAAAAGACAGAGAAAGAGAAAGAGAGAGAGAGAGAGTAGGTAGTGAGTTAACCTATACGTCCTTCCTGTTGTGGATTATATAGGCGACGTGAACGAGTAAATCGGTCGATGGCGG
This sequence comes from Leptomastidea abnormis, assembly GCA_030522805.1. Lineage (NCBI taxonomy): Eukaryota > Metazoa > Arthropoda > Insecta > Hymenoptera > Encyrtidae > Leptomastidea > Leptomastidea abnormis. The sequence goes on from JAPYZE010000390.1 coordinate 894, forward strand.
TATATATACTACATATTGCATACCTGCGTGTCTCGACCTATATTTACTCTATGCTATGTAGAACTCTAGAGACTTGATGTGCTTGACGTTAAACTTTTCGTTTTCTTTTTTTTTCTTTTTAGTTGATTTTTATTTGGAACTTTACTGAAAGGTACTGGATTATAATGTTCCTATAAACTGAAATTACTTTTTTGATAGCAATAATTTTTTTTATTTATTTTTATACTTTTGATAAAAAGACTTGATTAGCAAGCTTAATTAAATCTTAAAACAGTTGTGATAGCTTGTATCAAGAAAATGATTATAAGGTACTAATTATTTTCTCTTTACGAAAATTTGTAAATCTCGTGCAAAGGACAATTTGTCGATAAAGCTTTTGCATAATTATTTAGAACATGATCAAGGTAATTTTCAACGCAACTATTAAACGCAGCACGACAACCTACAGATTTCCTATCTTTAGTGCTTAAATTTACTATCTCACACTTTTTATCTACTTTAAGATTGTTACAACTGCGTAAAATTAAAAAAAAATATTTTTTTCTTAATTTTATTGTTCTTGTAACAAAATAATTAAAAAGAAAAATTTATTCTATTTATTAATACTTTTTTTAAGCCTTTTGACTTAACTTTTGATGATTACAACGATACAAAGGATAAGAGCTAACTCTCCAGACTAAAAGCAAAAGAGTTTTTTTGTTTCACAGAGAGCAATCTGTTCTATTTCCATAAAACACTTACTCTTCTTTTAGCGAGCTAGCCGTAAAATTTCGAGCCCCTTGACGAACTGTAAAATGGTAATTGATTCACGGTACCAGTGAACTTGTCTGTTTAGCCTTTCTCGACAAGCAGACGTAGAGTGATGTTAAAATTATTTGCAACAACGTGTCAAAATTTGAAATTGTTGTCTGAAAAGCAGAAGTTGTCAAATTTTTAAAAAATATTTTTTTGAAAATAATTTTTTTTATTTGTAAATATATTTATTTTTAATATTTATATAAAAAAATTGTTTTACGTTAAATGAAAAATTTAATACTTGACAGTTGAAATATTGTTATTAATAATATGTTTTTGATAACACTACAATTATTTTTGAAAATTCTTGTTGCAATTTTAAGTTAAGTACTTATAAAATATTGTAAAACAACAAATTTTTTTAAATGCAATACCCAATTTCATCAAAGCTCAGATATAAATTGAGCTTATATAGATTTTTAGTACAGAGTTTCCAATCTTTCCTTTGTGAAACCGCTTGAAGAAATTCTCAAACTTAAATCAAAGTAACCAATTTAAAAGTAAATAAGCCAGGATAAAAATAGGGAGTATAAATTAATTTTGTATTTTCCAAGAATATTACGTGGATTTTATAAACAAGATTTTTATAAAATTTTCAATTTTGTAACAAATTACTTTGGCATTATTTCGTTGAAAAAGAGATCTCGCGTACAATTTTTATTTAATTTTTTAATAAAATAGAAAGTATACTTTAAAACTTTATCGTTACGTCTAGAGGCTTCATTTTGATTGTTATTTTTACTGACGTAGTTTGCTAGGTCATTGTTTTGCATATGTCAAATTCATAAATGAAATTTTTAAAAAGATTCTTGAATATTTCAAGTAAATAAAATGAAATATTTCATTTATTAACAATTTCGTTCGCAACAACAATTGAGATTCACCGAGTGGGAATTTGAATTAGGTCTTTCCGGAAACTGGATGTAGAAGTATATGTACTATAACAGTGAACTTTACATTACCTTCTCTCGTAGTTGTAAATTGAATACAAACGGTCGACAACTACTGTAATGTCTTAATGAGTTTGTTTGTAACTAAGAGTCTGTGTGTATTTTCCAAGTTATACTCGCGATATCAAACGTTACATTGCTTTTATTTTCGTTCTATTTCAGTTTATATTTTGCATAATGTTTCTGCACCAATTTTCTTCCTTGTATATGATATTTTGATGAAGACATTTTTGATGCGCTTACTTTTGTTTAATTTGTTTTATTAAACAAAACATCAGTTTAAACATTTTTACTACAATTACTTACAATTTCTCAATGCAGATATAGTATTACACGTGATAAAAAGTAACTAGCTATATGTCCAGTTAAAAAGTAATTTTATTTCTTCTTTTTTTTTTTTTAATTCAAACACGTGGTATATAAATCAGTTCCGAAAGCGGCTTACGAGCATGGCGTCAAATTAAATGTCGCTCCCAATTACTTTTAATTTGGGGGAAAGCGAAAATTTAGCAAGGGATTGGATAAAATAATTATGTTCTGTCTGATCGAATAATTTCATTTAGTTTGGTGTTTTCATACCCTGCTGCTTTTTCAAACGATAGATAAAATGACATTTATGGTACCTTAATTATTTAAAGAAAAAAATATCAAAAGATACAAAAACAAAACAAAAATTGAAATTTTTCATAAATTCATTATCTTGCTCTAATACTCTTATTCCTCCTTAAATTACGTACTACTAACTTCAAAGCAGATTCCCTCGCAATTATCCTAACCGCACATACACACATATAGAATACGATCACTTCACCCCCTCATGACATACGTATCTCCCCACGTTCCTCCGATAATTATCCAAGCACCACTTCTCACGTTTCCCAAGACTCCTATCCTTCTCTGAGCAAACGCAAAAGGGGGAGTACTCTATAGCTAGTCAGTCTCACGCATAGCGCGAGGTGACATCTCCTTTAAAAGGAAGGATAAAGCGGATATGGGACATGCAAAATAGGGGGAAAAAAAAGAAGGACCAGTCGCGTAGAAAAGTTTAAGGGGAGATAGGCTACTGGGACACGCACGTGTGCTGCATGTGGTATAGAGGATGAAAATGGAGATAGATCTAGTCGTGTGTATGTGTATAATCGCATTATATATGATCTGCACAAAATTCATTGGATTAGTGTCCGAGATATTTTTCGCGATGAATACGTGGATGCACAGCTTTTATACTACTACTATGCGTTAGTATCGTGTGAATACGTGTGTGGCTACAAACGAGCTTTATTCGTCTTATTAATTAACGCGAGATACATTTTTGGGTGATATTTGGCTTTGCTTACTAGGTTGGGTGATAAAAACGAGTGTCTATCTTTTATCATGTGAAATATCTTTCCTCTTTTATTTTCCTTCTTAATTTTGTGCTACACGATACTGTTAATTTTCTTTCTTAATTAAGAAATCACTCGATCTGTAGGTTTATATATAAAACATAATTTAGTATACTGTAGATTTACTGTTTGGGTTAAAATAGAAAATTTGATTGTTGGCTGATTAAGAATATATCTCTAGAAAAAAATCAAGGATTTTGTTTGTATTGATCTTACGAAAATGGAGAATTCATTAGATTTTGTATAAACACATAAAAGTAAGTTTGTTTGGTATGAAAATCTCATTATTTCAGCATACAATGCAAAAACAAATTTAATACCTTTTAAAAATCTCATTAATTAGCTATTTTAAACATACATTATTATCTCTCTATATTTTATACATTATATCCTATCGAAAGTTAAAGTTCAAAAAAGTTCTTACAACAAAATTTTCTTTTTAGAGATATGGGATCTTAAAATATATACGCTACTCTCTTTTCCCTTTTTTCTCCTTTGTCAGGCGTAATAATGACATGGTTTTATGTGACCCAAGCGTTACGAAGTAAAAAAAAAAAAAAAAGATTGTTCGGAAAAAGTGACTAGTCGCTGCGGAAATTCTTTTCTGCACATGTACGACAGTTTTAATAGCACTTCCCGTAAACTTTGTTCTCTATTTTCTTTCCAATGCGACACTTTCATTTTATCCTTTTTTTTCATCACAGCTTCTTACTACACACCTTCTATTCAATATTTTTATTGCATTACTTGCAATTCAATGATTTAACACATCGCAAAATCCTTTTTACCAGACTAAAAACATATTTTATTTACACACCACTCTTTCAACTCCCCATAGCAAAAACTTGCTCGTTAATAAAACAAGAGGGAAAAAAAATAAAAGAATTTTAAACTTCACTTAGCTCGTTTTCTTTTCCTTATATACTCTAAACGAAAAAGAAAGAAAAAACCTTCGAACAACTTCGAGAAAAGAGGATTACAACACTAAGAGCAAGCGCGTATGAAATTTTGATTTTCATTTATAGAGGTCAAGTGCAAAAATAGCTCCGTCGAAGAACAGAAAGCCATCCTCTTTCCCTTACCCCCTATATCTTCTCCCCTTATAAAATGAGCCTCACGCCTCGAAGTGGGTCAGTCACTTTTGAATTTCAAGAGGGGCCTCGCAGACACAGAGCCGCACTCTTTTCGCGATCAAAAATTCAAAGAGATGAGAAAGAAGAAGAAGAGAAAGAGGAAGAGAAGGAAGAGCCAAGCTGAAAGAAAAAAAAAGGTGGGGAAAAAAGACCGGGCTGACGAAAAAGCGAGCACACTACTGTGTATATGGAGTGTTTCGAGAACGAGGTGCTAGAGCCGATACACACACACACACACACACACACACACGCACACAGATCGTTCTTTCTTCCTTCTTTTCTGAAAATGTGTTGTTGGTAAGTGTGGCGCCAATTCAGAAGTACAGTAGCGATCGAGAGTCTTCTGTCGAGACCACGACGACTTTAGCAATGGTAGCACGCTCAGATTATGCAAATGGCACACGCTGGCGTGTCGACGACGGACGGCGAAATATTTAAATCGTTCGCTGCACCGCCTGTGGAAAAAGGAAAGGAGCCACATTAGAGACGGCTTTTAGAGGCGAGCAAAGTGCCGCTGACGTTGCGCTTTATATATTGGATAAGCTGAGTTCTCCCTCTCTTTCTCTTTTTCTATCTTTTGAGCATAGAACGCGTATGTGCAGTATAGGTGAGGTAGGATGCCGTCGCCTCAGGCACTATGAACTCACCTCGAGTGGAAGTAAATAAAATGTACTGGCCGGAAAATACGTTTGGGGGACGCGTTTCTGGAGGGATGAGAGATGTGGGATGGGAATAGGTGAGGGAGGGTGAGAGATTTCTTCGAAAGCCCTACTTCGAGAAGTCATCTGGCATTGTGAGGAAGAAAGCGCTAGGGAGTTTAGTCGGAGAAATGGGTTTGCGGAAACGTTTAGGGTAAATAGTAGTTTTATGTACTGGAATAAGCGGTCAAATCGTTGATTTTAGTGTAAGCCATCTGTATAAATTCAGTCTCAACTTTAGAAGATCTTTAGAATCAAGGTTCTTATTTTAATGAATTTTAATTGTTATTAATTAAGAAAATTTATTTTGTCACTTTTAAATAAGGTTTAACAATAATTTTAATAACTTAAATAATATTATTTAAAAACTCTCAGTTTGCAAAGTATTAAATAGTGTAATATTTAATACTTATTTAATAATTCATTTTTAATAAACTAATATCTTTCTTTATAATATTCTATGTCAGCATTATAATCCTTTAAATTCTACTGAGCAAGCAATTTTTACGCTCCATAACACAAGCTTACGTTCATTTAATGAATCATAAAAGAAATGCCTGCGTCATTTTTACACTATCCATTCTTCAGCAGCGAAACGTCTAACTTTACAACAAAAATTCGCATTAAATTCTAATGATCCAAACATCACCTGCATTAATCGATTAATTTTTTATTCCATCGTAAACATATATATATAGGTACACACAAGTAAAACACAATTCCAATCATCAAGACTAACGACAAACTCTCGTACATTTTTATCGAATTGTTAACACCGCGTTATACCCAATCCCTACTTCACATACAAATTACTTCTGATCACTGCGCACGTATTTCTCTTCGTGACCTCAGTTCAAAAAAAAAAAAAATTCCATCGTACGCGCAAACTTTCGCATTCTGCATTTTTCATGCATTGCGCGAATTGCATTGCAAAGGTAGATCGACGAGACCAACGTTATGCAATCAATTATCGAGGGAGAGTAGAGAAAAAAAGAGGAAAATAGAGTGGTTTTCTCTTGGTTGCCATACCGCTGATTACGCGCGTTTCATTGGCATTGCATTTTTGGACGGCACATACACACACGCATACTCTTTCCAGTATATATACTTTCTCTCTCTCTCTGCTTGATTTTTTTTTTCACTACTGCTCTTTCTCGCTACGCCGTAACTCCTGCTATTCTCGCGGGGCCAAGAGAGGCTTTATTTGATTTTGACTCGAGCATGAAAAAAGAGAAAGAGAGAGAGAGAGAGGTTTTGTTTTTTCGGGGAGAGGGCGGGGCTCCCGTTGGGTTTTCAGATTGGCCGCGGGGCTTTTTGCGCGTGCACACGCTTCACGTGAAAACGAAGAGAGCCACTGCTGCTGCTACAGGGAGTTGGGATTTGTTTGCGTACGACTGTTCGCCACTGCTACTACTACCTACTACTGAAGTTCTGAAAACACTCGATGCCCTGAGTTGTTAAATATTTGCATGCTTTTAATCGCCATTGCTTAAAATAAAGATCATGATTTTCACGGTGTTCTATAACCACAATTCATACAATCTTTCATTTGACTTTAAAATATTTGATAAGATATTACTTTGAAAATTTGCCGTGCTCTCTTTTAGTAAAAAGCTTCTATAGCCTAATGTTCTTTCGTCTTATCCTTTTCCATATCTTGCTGTATACATACGACGTTGAATAATTGCGTTTTAGACTTGTACCGATAAAAACGACGTTATTATTTACAACCCTAACGAAATTAGGTGATATTGTATAAAAAAATGGAACGTTATATATAAAAAGAAACGAGTAATTTAAAACTTCCTTGCCAAAAAAGAGAAAGAGAGAAAAGAAGAAGGTATAGAAGAACGTAGAGGGTGAAATAAAGTCTGAAAAACTTTTGTGACGCGAGAAACGATAAATCAAAGACCCTTTTTTTTCCTCCTCATCTCTCACTTGCCGATAAGACAAAAAGAAATGTCAAAACTGAATTCCTCCCCATCTCACTACAATGAGATACCTGTGAAAATCAAAAACTTATACGCCAACTATAAGTCGTAATGTATACATACCAGCAACTTTTCAGGGCTATTTAACTGCACTCCATCTAGTTTGGTAACCACACGAAAGAAAGCTTAAAATTTTCGTAAAGCTGCAAAAATTCTCATCATGAAATGCCAGCAAAACATGCGATCGCGCACTAGGAAAAATGAAAGTAAAAAGCACGCGAGAAACCACTGTCGAACATGTTTCAAAGCAGGTTGGCAAGCAAAACAAAAAAATAGAAGAAAAAAGAAGTATCAGCTTTGCGGTATCCTTACAACATCACAGCAACACCTTAATGAGTTTATCGATAATTTTCTCGTAGCGAGTCTGTAGTGGAAGGTGTTGTAAAACGAGCTCTACTTCCTCGCCTCTGTCAACGCCCGAAATAAACTGAATACTAATGACGTTTGGTTGCGACCACTAGCGACAAAATGTTACAGCTTTTGTCATACACACACACACACACACACCCACACGCGAGCGCGTTGACCCGCTTTGGTTGATGGTTAACATTTTGGTTGCTTTCCTACAAACGCTATTCTGTGGCTTTTCCAACGGACGTTACATCGCTGATACTACTACTGCTGGGTGTGTCGCGATACTGGTACGTTTTCGTGGTTTTGCATTAATCGCTTGGTATAGAGAGGAGTAAGCTACAATATGTCGTTGGTCTTATAGCAAGTTGTAAATACAATATTTTGGTGAGTATAATGGTTACCATATAAATAAGTCAAAAATAAAACTTTATATTCGATTACAATTAAGCATCATGCATTAAATTAGGAATTTTTTTTTTAAATTAGTGGTATTAAATTTTTTCTGCGTCACATTTTTTAGTAAAGCTGTTCAAGCTGCATTTAATCAAACACATCCTTCTCGCAACAACATCGATTCCACCATATGTGCTTGCACAATATATATTCTTGACATTTCATTTTGACGCGCAAATTTGCACAAGCACAACGAAAAGCACATACACGTACACATATTCCAAAATTTCAACAAGATTGCACACCCCTACGTAATAACGTTTCCGTTTCCATTTTAGCCTCGACGCCCCCCGCTTAGACGTTGCACGTGTGCGCGCGCCAAAAGTTTTCGTACGCGTCGTGCTACGATGACGACGAGGGCAACAACGTGAGTCGTTGTATTGGATCGGTTTCAGACTGTTTGAGCTTGCAAGGTTTTGAGAAAGGGAGTAAAGCTCCGATTGTTTAGTCACTTCTGAGATTCTCTATGTGGGTGTGTGTCGCGTATAATTCGATTATGAAGTAGATGAAGACACACTCTGGGATTTTGTGATGTCCAATAAATTGTTGAGTAAATGAATTGTGAGAAATATTTATTCGAATGTTTATTTCGATTTTGAAAAAAAATTCTTCCATACTAAAAGTTGCTGTACCATCTACCTGCATAATGTTAGCTAGCCAATATTTTCAAAATTTTGAAATTTTCCTGAAACGTAAAAATAATAAATATTATTATTTTTTAACTTAAATGATTTGAAATTAAAAAAAACAATAAAAGAAAAAGTTAATGGTTTTACGGTTAGACATGCAATAATGCATAAGTCGTCAATAATCGTATATCTCTCGAATAAATATTTCATTCCTTATTTAAATTTGTCGTTATGTATTCAAATATACAGAAGATATCAAAGTGGAAATGCAGACGAACATTCCATCTGTACTACTCTCTCTCTCATCTCACTCGCATATTCGGATCACGCGCTTGCTGCGAAAGATCGTGAAGGGGGGAGGGGAGGGGTGAGACAGATCGATGCAAGCTCGCAAGCTCTGGTAGATGCACACGTACACACGCTCAATATCCATCTCTTGCCCAACTCCTCTCCACCTCTTCTCGCTTTTGCATAGATCGCAAAAATCGGGTACTGCTGGTGCTGCTGTAAGGCCAAAGTTCCCGCATAGGACACCGTTTGCCCAGAAACTGCAAGCATCAAAAGCTCCCAAGAGTGAGAAAGAGAGAAAGGAAAGAGCGAGATAGAGAGAAATTAGGTGGCGAAGGTAGTTCCTAGAGAGGCGGCTGCTGTTACTGCTACTGCTACTGCCCAGCGGGTGCCATAATGGATGTGATTAGTATTCACTTGGTTTCGCTGTGTCAGATGCAACCCAGTTCGAAGAGAGAAAGAGAGAGAGACCCAGTGGCGCCGCTTGGGCTTCTCTCCGATGGCTGTACGTACATTATAGTAATTGCAGCACCGGCTAAAATCTACGACTAATTACCGAACGACGGCCGAATAACCGGCACCTCTAGTAGTCCTGTGAACGTTCGACCTAGTCTATGGGCTATGCATGCTGGACGAAGTGGCCTCTTGCATAAAATAAACTTTCAAGATTGGGATCTCTCCTCTCTCGCTCTTCTTTTTTATTTTTTACTTTATTTTTATTATGGGTTGGTGCTTTTCGCCTTTTTTGTGCTCTTTTACATTTGAAGACGAGGTACCCTTTTTATATGGTATGAAAATCGAGTGTTTAAATAACTCTTGTTAAATAAAAGAGATGGTTATGGTAAAAGAAAGGTAGGTGAGATGTAAAATGGATGACTAATAGATTTGCTTATTAATTAATATTTGGATGTCGTGAAATGATTTTTTCTTAATAAGAATTCTTGGATTTTAATCTACATTTGGAGTAATAGATATAACGACTAAACTTATAATTGATCAAAATATTGGAAAATAATATTTCATCAACTTAATAATTTTAGATATATGTTAACAACCCAATATTTAATTTAACGATATTCTGTAGTTTTCAATATACAAATTTTAATATAGAAAACTTATTTGCAAATACATAAGCGTTACCTACTGCTTTAAACTTGTATCATGCTTTTTACTTAATTAATTTGAATTAAACTACAACACTGTACAAACGTACATTTCAATTAATAATTTGATAAAGTTCTAATGCATCGCGAAGAACTTACTTAAATTACTTAGAACTTATTCAATCATATCATCTTGTATTCATATTAAAATATCCCAAAAAGTTTTATTTAAAAATTTCAAAAGAAGAGCGTAGAATGAAATGAATTTCGAAATATCAATTTTATTAAATGTACTATTTGCAAAATTAATATAACAATGAGAAAATAAAATTAAAGTAAAAATTGATTTCAATTTAATCAAATTAATTAATTGAAATTACAAAGAGAAATGATGCTGGAGGGAAATACTGCACTTGCAAATTGGGTATGACTTTTGCTGGTAAGATCTCGTGTATGCATTTAATTTTATTTAATTTGATGATTTTGCGTAAAAGCTTTCGTTATAAGCTTGCAGTATCATCATATTTAGAATTGTAATTATATTCAAAAATGCTTAACAAGAAAGTTATTTCATAAAGTCATATTACGCCAAAGATGTATCGTTCTGTTTTAGAATCTACCATTATAAATACGATTAGCTTTTATTTTTAAAAGAAAAGCTCATCTAAATTATTGTCCAATAACTCAACGCAAAGATTGTATGAATATTTTTACGTTTAAGCTTTAGCAGAAAAAAAACTATATTTTGCATGAAAAAATTCAGGATAGGTGATCTTATCGAAAAAGATTGGACATACCGAGAGAAAAAACGATCGTATATAGCTATAGCTCTTGGTAAAAATTTGCCTAGGCCAAAATCTACGAGCTTTCTTCCACCTCCTTCCTCTTTTTTCTAGCATAGAAAAAGAGGCAAATTTCCGATAAAGCTCAAGCGAATTATCGCTCCTCGATCTTCTCTTCCACAGCTTCTCATACATCTAAAGGCGTTTGGGCGCCAAATTCGTAAAAATGCAGATTCCCTTGTCGCCGCGTCTTCAATAAAAATTGGCAAAATCGAGAGACGCCTGAAAAAGAGTAGTAGGCGGTCTTGGAGTTGGATATGAGGGCTATAGCGCCAGGTCCGATGTGTATCGCAGGGGGGGGGGGGCGAATGCCCGCGCCAGACAGCCTCTATCTTTCTCTACCACCACAACAGCGATCGAGCCCAGGCTTATGAATAAATTTTGCTCTAAATATAAATCGAGCTCCGGCTGTGGAGCGGGAAAATAAGGTTCCTCTCTTTCTCTCTTTTTTAGACCCTTCCTCTCCGGTTTTAGATGCTTTATGGTTATCGCGTGCAGCCCTCTCACTCTCTCGCTTACTCCTCCACCTACCCTTCCTCTCTTACTCCCTCTCTTATTCGCCCTCTTTTTCCGCGTTTAATGTGGCGCATGTACGTATATCCGCCCGACAAAACTTATACCCTCGCGCGAAGACGCATATGCGGTCGCTTGCGAGCTTGCAAGCTCCCTTTTGAATTTCGCATTTCTCTCTTCTTTAGCTCGACTAAAAGGAGAGAGAAGCTACGAGAAGAGGTGGGGAAAAGGGATATGCAAGTGCTTGGAATATGAAGTACGTGCTTGAATTTGCAGGCTAAAGGCGACGATGAATAAGAGTGAGTGTATATGTGTGCGAAGTAACGCCTTCTTCTATACCTAACCCTTCCTATGTCATTTATTAACGAAGTTCATTAATCGCTTGGAAGGTGAAGTAATTTGAATTTTTATCACTCGAAAAATTACGTTTTAAATTGAAGTCGAGTTGATGATAGCCTTTAGGATATATTTATTAAATTATTACTAGACCGTAAGAAAATATTTTGAAGATGAATATAATTACAAGAAAAGTTATACCTTTAAATTTTTAGTAAACTTAATAATTATTCGTTAATTAAGATTAATTATGAAGTTGTTTATTTAAAAACCAAGAGTGGTACTCTCATTAAAGATTCAAAATTATATTTAACATTAATAGTAGCTCGAAAAACCAAAAAAAAAATTTTTAATTATCACGTAGAAGTTGACCTAATTCAAAGCAATCCTACCACCCTCCAAAAAGTTTCACTCCCTTAGACTTATAAATCATTCTTCGACATACAAAAGCACCAAAATTTCCTTTCACCACGTGTTGACCTTTTTATCAGCAACACCATCTCAAACACAACTACAGCACACACGTACACGACTTTACAAGATTTTATCACAGCGATTTTTACGAAAATTTGAGAAAAGCTATTATCACGAACTTGCTCATACACAAGCTTTATATTGCGCACATGAAGAAAGTAAGGGTGTAAAGAATACCGTAAGCATTTTCCAGTTGCAGCCAGGCATTAAAAAGCTTCTTCTAACTTTTGAAATGTGTATATTCCCTTACGCATATTTCTAATTTTGGTTAGTGTGTATTCGCGTGAAAATCGACCCTCTCATAATTATCCCGACTTTCTCATTTGTCCAGAGCGAATTTTCCTGGGTATGAGGCTTTAGTACGCTAGCAGTATACTCGCCATCCTTCCAATTGTACATCCTTCACTAAATATTCGCCTACTTTCTCTCTCTCACTCTTTCTCTTTCACTTGGCCCGTTTGCCTAACGATCGGATCACGTGAGCTCGAAGGCTTAAAACGCCTGTGGCTGCTGGAAATTTCGCGCAACTAGGGTGAGGTTGAGAAAGAGAGAAAGAGAGAGAGAGAGAACGCGTCTATACAAGAGAGTCTACATTGCGCTTTTTACCTCTGGCTTTCCTTTCATTCGGACACTGGCTGCAACGGACTGTAGCAAAGCTATAGTTGTAACTTGCCGTTCTTGTACGTTTCTTCCTTGCTCTTTTTCAAGAAGAATTGCTCAAGATACAACAACGCTCTCGAGTAAGAGGGATATTTTTCTTTTCCACTCTGCTGACTTACTCTTACGTGGCACGTGTATAGGAGACTTATCTGAAACTTTGTAACAATAAGCTACTCTTAAGGATGTAATTATTTTAAAACTTGCTTTTGAACTTTTTTTCTTTTTTTTTTTTAATTTGCAATTATTACAGTTTTTACATGATTTTTTAATAATGTTTTTTAATTACTACTCATATTTTTAGTAAATTAAGTGTTTTATTATTTTGCTCTAATAATTTTTTTTTTTTTGCACTTGTAACATTCGTATAAGTTAACCGCAATAAATAACCAAGTAAAATAAATTTATACAACTCTTTATACGTATAACACTCCAAGTCTTTAATTACATCAAAAGACATTTACAAGTTCGTCAAGCCGTAGCCAACAAAGAATAAACCCGTTGCCAGAAAAACACTCAAGCTTTTTTTTTTCTTCACCCCCTTCTCACTTCATCCCTATTCACCATCCAGCCGTTAACTAACGTTGCTATGAAGTCGCGACGAAGGTGCGGTAAGCAAAAAGGGAGGGAGGGGGATAGACTTAATTGTGCCAGAGGCAAAAGTAAGCTGGCGCTAACGAGGCACTCGAAGAAATTAAGAGGCGTCTTAAGTGTGTAAGTGTGTGTGTGTGTGTGTATATGGCTCACGCGTGTATGTTTGTATGTGTGTGTATCACCCGCGCCACAATTAAACACCGCTCTGCCATACGACTCGTCGCCTCTCTTCTCTTCTTTTTTCCCTTTCTTCTCTGAACTGTGCTCTCGTGTATAAATAATATCAGTGTCATTAGACACGCGGCGCCAAGCATTACGCATATGTACCCGCAATTATTGTGACAATTACAAGTGCGCTCTAGCGGCCGGCGATTTACGACCAGCGAAAATACACGTGTGGCTTCTCACTCTCCTTTACTCTGTTGTGCCTCCGGGGTTTTCAAAATGTCGTAATAGTAATAAAGCTTGAATCTGACACTGCTAACGGATTTCCAGTGTGGTGATTACAGATGTGATTAGTTGATATACGTTTTATTACCCTGATGACTCTTTGATTGTCGAGATGAAAGTGTAAGTTTTGCAATTATCGTGTATACATATATAGGTGTATAGTAAATAATGTGATAAATTTTGTATTTGAAATTGAGAATAATTAATGAAAATATTGAGTATTCCTTTTGAGGAGTGATTTATAAAAAAAATAAGAATGTATGCAGTTTGTATTAGCCACAAAATTTTAGATATGGATTTCTTCATTGAAGTATGCATGAGTAAGGTAGGTTGCGACAAAGAGAGAAAAAGTGCCTTTGGCATCCTGCCAAAGCAATATGCATACTAAATCTAATTCAGTAGCTAAAATTTATCTTATGAAATGCAGAAAAGATTTTGAGGGGTCTTAAATATTATTCATAAATAAGCAATTTTTTTTACTCTGAGCTCTGGCTTGCATGTGAAAATTTAATTGCCTCCGAATTTTAAAGCGATACTTTTTGGTATTTTTATTATTTTTTCTTTTTTTTCTTTATCGTATATGCGAATTTTTTATTAAATATGTACTTTATGAATTATTATCTTAATTTTATGTTAAAATTTTGATGATTAGACTGTAAGAAACAAAAAATCCGGTATTTTCAAGAATTACCTGCTGATAAACTTTTTTTTTCGCTTCAAAAAATAGCAAACACGGCTTTCTCAACTGAAATAGAAACGACTTTTCACACTAGCTGATGTATCGTAAACAAGTGTCTAAAAAACATGGCGCTATTCGTTGGAGCGTATAGAACCGATAATAAATGCTTGTGTTTTACAGAAGCTTCCATTCGCTAAAATGAAAAGGAATAAATGGATAGGCAGAAATCGATGAGATTTTTGTATACCTTACGCGAAGTATAAAGTTAAATCGTTTGCTGTGAAGATAAGTAAAGGGAAGGAGAATTCGGGTGATACGTGTTTTCGTACGAAAAAATTCTTTATTCTCTGACGAAATTTTATATTGGAGATGAGTCTAAAATGATCATAAATGCTGTGTTGATTTGAGTGTATGACGGAATAAAAAACTATAATATTTATATTTGAATGATTTTTTATTAAAAGTTTATTTTTAAAAAATGTTATGATTTTTTATACGAATTTATTTTTATTATTACTAAAAGTATTGTTGCAGTTTCAAATACATTTTTTGAAAATATAAAATAGTAATCCGAGAATTTTTTTTATATAAAATATTAAAACTTTTTAGTCTCATCTTACTCTGGATTTTTACGAATGAGTTTCAATCAACGTAAATTTTATGAATTAAAAAATATAAATATTGAAACCAAACATGGAGCTTTTACAATTATAGATTAGTTAAAATTGAAAACAAATAGAGATAGGTTGACACAATAAAACAAAAATATTTGCAGAACGTTATTTAATCAATTATTATTATACTAATAAATAAACTTGTTTGAATATAAATATATATTTTGTATATTTATACTTAATTTATTTTATTTCATTAAAATAATCTTGTTATTATTGTAAGCTCATTATTATGAAATTTTAATAAATAATTATTATTTGTTTCAGGTATGTGCTTTAAAATTTTGTTCAAAAAGGCCAGCGAATAAATACATCTTTCGCAAGTACCAAATATATAATTTATTTAATTAAGTTAGAAATTATTATATTTTACAAAAATATCTGAATTAAAATATTTATACAAAAGAAAAAAATTTTTTAGTGTTAATTTTAATGTTAAGATTTAAGTAGCTTTCACTCATTCTAATACTTTTGTAATTTAGAAAATTCAAATTTTTATCTTTATATAAAAGTGGTTTTTATCTTGAAACGAAAAAAGCTGGTTAAAAAAATTCAACATGTCTGTCACAAAAAGCAGAAGAAAAAGCTGTTTCATTTAAAAAACTTCGTTGCTATTTTTTTTCTTTTGTACGTTTTTTTTTTTTTAATAGTCTCCATTCAACGAATATTACCATTTAAGAATATTTGCCAACTGTATTTCATTTCAAAATTAACATATATTAAACATACGTTATAATATACTTACAATAATTAATCATCTAAAAAATTATATCAACCAAAAATAGACAAGAATCGTGTGGTGATCTCCTAAAATCCAACAATAAATAAAATTAATCGAGATACGTTTCATTAAGAAATCAATTTTCTCGAGTGCTCTTATTTTTCGCTGTTTGTCTTGTCAGCGATAACTTATACGAGAGACGGCTACCATCCGATTACCAAAGCCTTATACTCGAAATGTTTGATAATCCTCGAAGACGTACAGATAAGTACAGGAAAAAGATAGCAAAGAGCAGAAAAAAAAAATAGTGACAAGCAAGAGCGACGAGTGGAAAAGGTCGATAAGTAGAAAAAGACGAGTTTGGTAAGACGTCAAACGAACGGAAAGATGAAACTGTCTTCAGCATTCAAATTAATAGTAGTGCAAAAAGAAAAGAAAGTAAAAAGCGTATCTCTCAAGCCTCTTTCCCTTCTCTCTCTCATCACTCTCTTTTACCGAATCTCGCTGATTTCGCCTTTTCTTTTTTATCGCGCCTTCACGACGTTAGAAGAGATGCAAGCATTGCTGCGGTACGACAGAGGCATTTCCTCGGCCTCATTTTCCTTTTCCTTCACCTCATCTAGCCCATGAGCGGAGCATTTCAAACGTGCGACGGAAGAAATAATCTTTCATTTGCAAGTCGCAACTATTTTTAATTGCGTTAGCGCAGTCCAGCCCCTCTTTATGAATTACAGAAAAGCGCCGTCTTCCTGAAGAGTGCGGGAAATTGACTTTATTGTATTACAGCGCCTAATGAAACATTTCCGCTTTCATTCCTGAAGGAAACGTTTCCACGTTTTTTTCCTTTTTTTCTTTTTAGTCCTAACCACGCCTGCCAGTCATATTTTTTCCGACTTCTTTTTTATCAACTTTAAGTTCTGTTCCGACTGATTCTAGACCGCAGTCCTACTTTAGCTTATTTTTACCTATATTTTTATTGCACGTCCGACGATTTTAGAACTCTAAAAATTTATATAAAATTTTATATTTATTTTTTTATGTACACTTTAAATTTTATAAAATCAATCATCCAAAGTACATTAATTACTTACTCAATCAGTATAAAAGTCATAATCAATTTTTACGTACTAGTAGACTAAAATCTTAAATCACAGTACTCCTTCGAGATACTCAAACTTAAAAAAAAAAGAAAGAAAGAAAAGAAAAAAATGGGAAGTTTACCGGTAAACAACGAGTTCCGCAATAGCTCAAATAAAGTGCAAGAGTCGGCAAAAACGATTCGATTGCCGTCGACGCTCGTACCAACCGAAGTAGAGGAGATGCCCGCGGATAAAAATAATAATCTTCGATCGCGGCAAGCTTCGGGGTGATGTAAGTACCCTATGGACTGTTCAAGCTAGTCGATAAATCGGCCGAAACAAGAAGATTGTCGTAACTTGCGAAAGTCGTGACCCGCATCAAACTTTTCTTTGTGGCAAGCTTTCTCTTTCTACTAGAAGTCCTTTTTTTTTTCTTCCTCTCTTTTATGTTTACTCCCACATTTTTCTCAAACGCCGTTCTTCAAGATTCTTCTTCCCCCACTTCTCTCTTTCTCTCTCTTTCTCGCTCTCTTACTCTGTCCTTTTCTTATCATTTTTCATTTTTACTCTTAATTCTTTTCTTTTATCCTCAATACGTCTTAGTGCCCTTTCGTATAGTCTCGCTTTAAGCACCAAGTGTTGGCCCCAACGAGATAAAAAGCTTGAACAAATATCTTTATATATAAATTCGTGTAACAATAAATGTGTCTACGTTCTTACTTACTTCTTACGTAATAGATTTATTTTAAGAACACTTATGAACTCACATCTCAATGGGCTGCAATAAAAATATGTTCGGTCAATCAATTAATTAATTAAAATTAAGAATTCTCAAAATCATAAAATGTACAAAATCTGTACAAAAGTCATTATAATATCCCCCTTTAAAATTAAAAATCTCATTATCCATTATCTACTATCAACACTAAAATTTTACAATCAACGATAACGTCCAAAATTGTTACCAACCCTTGTAAAGTCATCCACGAATATATCGATCGCGAGAATAACTCGTCGGAGTAAACTCAAGCTGGTATAGGCGCGTAGAGCTAATTTAACACGCGTGAGTAGCCTTGTGCCATAGCCATAAATTCAAGGAGCAATGTACCACGTCCCTCAAGCTTGACTTCCTACTACCACCCTCCTCTTTACATCTCAATAACCCTCAAGCATGCTTTGCTCTTTTAGGGTAAAAAAAAGAGGTGTACAGGGTAAAGGGAGTAGGAGGCTAACGCGAAAATAATGAGTCCTGTAAACCGGAAGCAAGCCGGTGAATATATATGTATATCCACGGCGCCGATCTCTCTCTCTCTCTCTCTCGCGTACTCCAGCCATTCGTCTCCCTTTATCTCGAGACAGCCGGTCGTCGGGCGTTCAACAAACTTCTGCCCGACCTCATGCGAGTCCCAAGCCCTCGATCACAGCTACTAGCTGCCGATATATTATATGGTATACATATACACTTTCAGGCCTGTGCACGTGCGCGTGCCAATGTTGCCTTCTCTGCTTTGGGCGAGCTCCGCCTATATTTATCGGTTGTTTTATCTCAGATATATAGGATTGGGAGGAGGTAAAGCTTGGCGTGCCTGGTATTTCGATTAAACAATTCGCTGCAGATGACATCGGTCGTGGTGAGAGAGGTGCAGACTCGAGAGAGAGAAAGAGAGAGAGAGACTGTGTTGTTCTGCTACTCGTGTTAGGCTGGTCTCGTGAGCTTATAACGGCTGAAATGCAAATTACTCGAGAGCCGCGCGTGTGTGTGTGTCTACGTGTCTGGGCTTGGTTATTCTCTAGGATATATCGCTTCTGTCGATATGTTATTAAATTGATAAGAATCGAATTTTATTATTTATTTGAATAGATTTTATTCTTTTTTCTAGATTAATGCAACTATAGTGATTTATTATTTTTTTTGTAATTGTAAAATTGTGAAGTATAATTAAGGATTCGATATCGAAATAGATACGTTGTAATATTGGATTTCGAAATTTGAATCTCAGTATTTCATTTATGGGTAAAAAATTAAGAAATTAGATACTGTTATTATGTTAATGATTGATCAATATAGTTTTAGTTAATTTCATTAAAAGAAAAAAATAAATGAAAACAGAAGTTTATAACAAACAACTTGATATCTATGTCCAACAAAACCTTGCACTTAGCAAACAGACGTTCACAGTTACCGTGTAGACTTTATGAGGCTTTTAAATGCATTAATTAAATTTCGCTGTTACCTTTACGCTCAAATGGTTTATTTTAAAACGGTTTATTTTGGTTTATATAACGAGCTAATTAAAATCATGCATACAATGTGTACCGTTTGACTGAAATTAAAGGTCCCTTTAACGACGTAATTTATTTTTATTGCATTTGTCATTTATTATTTCGTTAAAATGAAACTTGTTTTTTTTATAAGCAGTACATAAATTATTGAATATTAATTTATAAATTTCCAGAATTAATCATTTAAATTATCAGTAATAAAAATGAAATTGTATAAAATTGAGTATCTTTTTTAACAAGGTTTTAATTATTGTACTGGTCAATATTATTTAATCAATTTATAAAATAAATATAAATGATACAACTCTTATATTTTATGAAAATCTATTTCAAAAGATAAATTGACATTACATTTTATGTTGTACTCTGAAATAGAAATAAAATTGTATTTTTGTAATTTTATCAAGAATAGCACTAGCCTTTCTCTACATTAATATTTTTCTATCCTCCATACGAGTAGTATATGGATCTCATGTATTCTCACGAGGTTAGAAGTTATACTCGTAGGTCACTTCACTTGACATTACAATTCCATGTCCAGTTATATTTATTGAAAACACACATTTACTCGTCTCGTGTAATCCCTGACGCAATATCAAGTTTGTTAATAAAAAATATCACTTTCGTTAAAAGAAAATGTAAGAAGCTAATGTTACAGTACTTTCAAAGATGTAAAAGTATATTTGGATGTTCAACAAATATTATGAAAAAATATTTTTTTCTTGACGTATACAACCTATTCTCAGTTTATGCAACTATTTGTGTAAGTTTGTCCAAAAACTCATGATTCGTTTGTTATCTTACAAGTACTTGAAGATACATATTTAAGTAAATATATATTCAAATCTCTTAAAAAATTGCTACAATCTTAAAACATAAATTTCCATTAACACATCTCTAAATTTCATTTGCACGAAATACAGTGAATCATTAAATATTTCCTACCATACATCAAAGATATACGTACACATACACATTGAAACGAAACGAAATAAAACGAAGAACGAAACGAAGAAAAATGGCACATACACACATTTACACATTCACAGAGTAGTCGTGAAGCCCCAGCAGCCAGTTTCAAACAGATTAACCCATATCTCGTTAAGGCCTTTTTTATTATATGCTTCTCTCTTTCACAGCCATGTACAGCGCGTACAGAGTCGTATTCTCGTTCGCGTCAGAAGCCGTAGATCTTCTCGTTGTACCTTTCTCTTTTCCACACTTCGTTTTCTACCATCATCAGGGGCACCTTGTGCTCTTCGCACGACTTCTTGTCAATATCGTTTTGTATCTCTCGCTATTTTTCATGTATACATTCGAATATCAACCCGACAGTTTGTACATTTTTTTTTTGTAGTTTCTTTTTTTTTCTTTTAATACCAGTTGACTTGTTCAAAAACTATGGCATCGGCTGAAATACAACGTTTTTAATAGGTTTCTATCTCTACCTACGTTTCATGCGTGTGAAAATATCGATAAAGTATACTACTGCTCGCACTGCTGATTTTTTTTTATTGCTGATGGTATAACGATGATTGAAGCTGAAGCAAAATAATAAAAAGAATATAGGAAAAAATGATGGGAAAATAGACTCACTCGGATATAAAAAAAAAAGTTGGGGAGACAGACAAAGAGAAGCAAGTTGTTGTCGGCTGTTTGAAAAGAGAAGTTCTATTTGCAGAGCAACTCGTCAAATGATATATTGTGCCTTTTATTTGTGTGCGTAAAGAGAGGATCATTAAGGGTTAATGAAACTAAATTATCGTTTGAAGCTGAATGACAGGGTTCACAAAAAACTCGTCGAGATCAATCTTCTATAGTAATATCTTCTGAAAATAAGCAAATAAAAGCAATGCTCCATATTAATTTTCATATTTTCTAAAATCTAAGTAATAAAGTTTTTCTTTTATTTTTGTTAGGCTTACTAGAAAAAATAATCTTATCTTACAGGTTTTTGCTTGTGAAATAAAATATTAAAAACTTCCAAACACCTTCAAGTATCAGTCAGTTATAAATTTTTCCCTTTCCTTCTATTTATCCTAAGAAACATACAACTCTCTACAGCTTCTCTTTTTTTTTTGCTCTGGAAATTTGAGAGAGCCGGTGAGAGAAAAGACACATAGACAGGGGTGGCGGCGATGGCTGTTCTCTTTTTCTCACGTCTTTTTACCCATGGGGACTCGGACAACTACAGAGGAGAAAGTCTTTTCGAAAGACGAGATGATATCTGATCGAGAAACGTTGACTTTCTCTCTGTCATACGCCAACTTCTTAGTCTCTCCCCTCACAACTTTTATCATCCAGTCCTATTCTCGTGTTCTTTTATTTCCTTTACCAAAGCGATGGTGTATTCTTCCGGTGAGTGCGAGTGCTTGGTTACCACACTAGTCTTCTTACTTTTTCTTCTTCCTTCCATATAGGTACAGCATAGCTGGACGACTCGTTTTTCATTTATCCGATTCCTCGGACCTTTCTCTACTTACCATCGACAACGTATACGTCGACTCACGTAATGAAGCAAGCTTTCGTAGTGGACGAGAAACACGTGGCGACCCTTGCTTTCTTTCTTTCTTTCTTTATCCCAACGCGCGCGCAACAAGAGAATTGAGAGGAGTACAATATTGGCTTCTCTTCTTCAATTTTGCGAAAAATAGCTGGGATCTCTGCGCTTCGAAGATTGGAAACTCTCTTTCTCTTTTTCTCGTAGTCTGCTTCTTGAAGTAACGTTGCTTGGTAAAGTCAAGACTGAAAGATAGAGAGAGAGGCAAAGTCTCTTTTGTATAAAAGACTGGATTTTCTTTTTTAATTTTGCTCGTATTTCTTATCTTGTAATTTAGTTTCGTTTAGCCATATATAGCTCTTTCATTTTCATCGCTGACATTCTTCTTGATCGATGAAATGTACTTTATAAAGCACTCTAAAAAAAAAAATTTTTTATTAGATTCTTACTCGAGAAATTCTTATCCAACGTTTAACAGTATCATTTTTTTCTCGTCAATAAAAATTCCCTTTGAAAAATCTACACTACGCCATCATCATTACTTACTACTACTTCTTCAATTAAAATTCTTCGAGCCATCACGAAGCCTCACAATATAAAAAAAAAAATAAATAAAGAAAAAAAAACTCATGATTTCGAAAGCTTTCCGCTTAAAGCAAATCCGCGAAATCCACATAATAGTTACTCCTCTTGGATCTCTCAAGCCTTACAATAATCCATACAAAAATTAACCTTAAAAGCCATCCAACTGCGAAAACCAACTGCTCGCCTCACATTGTCGATCCAATCAACAAAGTGGCCAGCATATACAGTGGTTTCTCACCTCCTCGAGCGTCGTCATTTCGCCTCCTCCTCCTCCTCCTTTCCGAAGCCTCACGCGTGCGCTAGCCACTTGGCTCGCGTTCAAGACTCCTTCTCTCTCTCTCTCTCTCTCTCTCTCTCACTCTCCAGTGTTTCAAGTTTTGCTAGGGTGAATGAGGGACACCGTCTGGCCGCTTAATAGAAATGCAAATCGAGCGCGAATCGAACCCTGCTTGGGAAGGAGAGGGAGCAGCGAGCCACATGTGCACCCGACGTGTATACGCTCGACCGTTCTGGAATTAATGGCAATGGGCTTTCTCGGTAAAGTAGGCGGAGTAGCTTGTAGTGTCTCTCTCTCTCTCTTTCTCTCTTGAGTTCGAGTCGCGTCGTCGTCGTCGTTCGGATTTCCTCTAGTGGCAGCTGGGTGCGATCTCAAGGCCTGATTAGCTGGAGCTGCTGCTGCTTCTCTGCTTGTTACAGTTCGCGAATCTACACGCGAGAATTTCACGAGGAATTTAACAATATCCTTGCTACTGCTACTCCTGCTCCAGTATTGTGGGAGTTTAATGGTGCTTGTTTGGGACTGGCGATCGTTATTTGAGATTGAAATTATTGCATGCAGATATTCTAAACCAAATGTGAAGTGATATTTTCTGACTTGTTTTTTTTTAATTTTACTTTTGATAATAGCCATGAAAGAAATGTTTATATCTACTTATCATCCTAAAAAATAAAATTAGAAAAGATTTTAATTTAATAATAAGGGTTGATTCATGTATTTTTAATTACAATTTATACGAATGAAAATTTATTGTTACCTCTGTATGTGAAAATTAAATGTTTTTGAAATACACTTAAATTGTTTGGTTTTCATCAGCGTATTTAAATGGAAATGTAATTTTATTGCAAATGTTTATGAAATGAAATTAGTCTGTAATATATAAATTCTTTTAATTAAAAATTATTTTAACATCACATACTTTTTAACCAGATTCATATATAAAACAAATAAAATTTTTTTTAAATTCTTTACATTTTAGAAAATATTAAAAATAAAAACAACAGTTTATAATAAAAACCTCTTCTGCAGCCTGCTGCAGCAGAGATACATAAATCACAATTGAATTTATTCGGTTGCCATAACGAACAATTGCAAAATACAAAGCGGTTACCATAAGGGTCGCTTGTAAAAAAAGAAAATTGCAAACGACCTCGAGAAAAAGAATAAGAAGAAAAATTAAAACGACGTCGGGCTGCAACATGGAAAAAATCGCGACATGCAACAATTACGGACGGGCGTCGTGACAATCAGTGCAAGCGTGTATAACAACGAGAGAGCATATAGTTTCGCCCAGTCGACGCCAGCTACGGCCCTTGATTTTAACGACCCCCCCCAGCAAACGGATTGTAAAACGAAATTAAAAGACGAGAAGGGGAGTTCAGAGTAAGAGGGTTGGGGAAGTAAAGAAGTTTCTCTCTCTCTTGGTATAGAGGAGAAAGAGAAGCGACGTACAGTTAGACTTGGTCGTTGTTGGACTGCGGTTTTTCAAAGTCGATGCTCGCTACTACTTGGATGGTCGCAAGAAGACCGTAAAATGCCGAGGCCAAAGTCAAGACAGAGAATTGCACACAAGCAAGAGCTTCCAACTTATACTCTTCCCTTCTTTCTCTCTTTCTTCTCTGTAAAGTTCTCTTACGATAGTTCTCTTTGTCGTAGTCGGAAACGAGTATAAGCGAACATGCGGTTAGCCGGCGATTTTTTAGAAGGGAGAAACTACTGTGATTGACAGCTAAGCCCGAGGCCGCATCTGTCCGTTATGGTGAAGAGAGAGAAAAACGGATTTTTGCATGAACATTTCTTTGACAGTATATTATGATAAAAATTCTATTATTATTATATAATTTAATATTTCTTGTAAATATACAATTTTACGTCAAAAAATTTTCAATTTTTATTTTATTTTTTATTTTTTTATTATTTTAAACGTCTGATTTAAAATTTTGTTCTACTTGTGTTAAAGTATAAAATTATAAATTTTGCTTTATTTTTCGATGAAAATATTTTATCGATAAATTAAAAATCTGTTTCACGTCAACACTTCATTATCGAAATAAACATTACACATTTTAAAATGAAAATAATTTATATGTCAATTTTGAACAACACTATGCATCAGCATTAATTTTCGTTGTAACAGAAAATTCTGTTACAATAACTTAATGTTAGCATTTTTAGAAAGCTTGACATAAAATTCTTACATTTTTCAAAATTTCAAGCTTTATCAAACTGACTATTATTAAATAATCTAGTTACAAATTTGTGAGACAAATAAAATAAAACAAGTACGAAAGAGATTTACGTCACGCATGACAACTCCTCAAATCTCAATTACTAAAGGGACACGATAATCTTATTAAAAAGAAAAGGTCAAAAATATTTGACCAGAAAAACATATTGTATCTCCCTCTTTTCCCCCTTATTAACTCTTTTCATCCACTTCGTTTCATCAAACCCTCAACTTCCAAACAAACTTCCAAGCGAGTAAACTCTTCCCTTTTTCTAAAACTACAGAGCCTCACAGAATAGTAGTAGTATACTACCAACTCCTTAAATTTTCTTACATACATCCACCTAAATCGACAATATAAGATATCAAGGCGAGAAGCAATCTTGAATTGAGACATACACACACACACACACACACACACACACAGCCTTCATCCTTGAGTCATTCTATCTCGCGCGAATCGCAAACACACCGCGACGAATTACCCAATCTCTCTCTCTCTCTCTCTCTCTCTCTCTCTCTCTCTCTCTCTCAAGCTCTCCTTCTCAGTAGAACAACCCATGGGAATATACAGGATGCTATACGCTATAGTGGCATGCCATTCGACGCTTGTTTATTTTCGAAATTAAATTGAATTGTCCCATAACTTGCCGGTCTATTAGCCCAAGGGATCTCGAACCGGCTAGTTTGCCCCCGTAAATCTCCGGAGTATATACATCGGGATATAGTGCGACACCCAACCAACCTCCGAGGCGCGCTCGTATATACGTCTATATACCCTCTATACCACACTCCACAGTTATCCTAGTCTCACCCTCCATATTCCTCCTCCTCCTCCACAATCATCTATAGTTGCTTCGATTTGACTATAGCGGACCATAGAGCTGACAATGCCTTGGCCTCTCGGAATAAGCTTCGAGGAAATACATGGGCGTGGTGTCGAGATAAATGCACTCTTGCATTTGCATAGCCATGGCTTCTCGCTTCCTTTTGCTCTGCTATCTATATGTTGGTACGTGGTGGTAGAAGCTTCGCGCACTGAGAAAGACGGGACTCATTGCTCTATCTTTCTCAAGCGTTCTCAAGTGTGAGCGACTATACCTACTACGCTTTTCCTTCTTCTACTTCTTATACCTTGACACTCTTTGCTCAACCTCTTTGACGCTTTTTCCACTCGACGCTTCTTGGCACCAGCTAGTCTTCACAACTTAGATAAGTGACGAGATACTTATCTTTTCTTTTTCTTTTTTTTTTATTACTTTGCTGCATATTATTATTTTTAAAGCTCTTCTTTTTTGCTACTTTTTATAATGCGATGAACTGTTAAACGTGTGATATATTTACTTAAGGGTTTTAATATTAATTTTTTTTATGAAATTTGTAAAAAGAAGTTGTTAAGAAATTGTGAAAGAGTTAAAAAAAAGAGCTTTTAAATCCAGCTGTTATAAATTTGAATAATTAACATTTGTAAGAAACATTTTAGTCCGTTTATCTCTATATTTATGATGAAATCAATTGATTAATCGGATTATTTACTTCCACCTCTTTTTTTGTGATAGTATTTGTTACTCTTTAATGCCATTATTCAATCCTACATCTAACTAAATAAAAGAAAAAATTTTTTGTAAAAAATAGAGAAAATTATAAGTAGCGGAAGCATATAATCTCGATAAAACACGTAAACTTATTCTCATATATTTATCTCTCGACAGCGCAATCGCAAAGCTACGATTCTTGTTCCTCTTGCGATCAATATCAGCTACTTCTTCTATCATCCTAAAATTGCTCACGTTTTTCTTTTTTTTTTCCACAATTTCCTCTTATTTTTCCTTTTTCTCCATACGCGCATTCTTAAGAGTCCGAATGTGAAAGTGATCGGGGCAATTTGTCGGATTGACGTGTGCCGGAAACGAAGAAAATATGCGGGCTCATCGAGAGCGAGTCATCGAGAGGAAGCCGACAAAACGCGTGGATTATTTTATGAATGATGTGGTGGTGGTGGTGGTGTATGGAAAGTTAGAGACTTAAGGGAGCGTTAGTTGATCGAAAAAGAATTCTTATTGCTTTTGACAGATGACTTGCTTGAACTCTGACGCATGTCGAATATGTTTAATATCAATGTTCGGATATTTAAGTATATATTATCTTTAATTTATTAGTTTCAATTAATTTTAGCGTATGTATACAATTTAAGATATTAAATTTTTGGCTTTTAATGAGATATTTATAATCAGTTTGTGAGTTTAAGTATACTAATTTAAATTATTAAATCAAATAAGTTTAATAAAAATAAAACATGCAATTACAATAAATAATACTACTAGATCATTTGCATGTAAGAATTTGTAAAATTCTCTCGTCAAGATTTTTTATCTATCAGGGTAATATATACTTTTGCTATTCGATTGATCGAAAGCCACGTATTCCGTACAGCTCTTTCCAATGATTTCTCTGTCCATCGTCATGTTTGTGGTTTTCTCCTTGCCTATATCTCTACCTAGCTTTGGCGTTTCAGTGACAATCATAGTTTGCCCACAACAAACTTCTCAGTTTGTTGTACAACACGAAATGAAATGATTAGCTATTGAAGACGTTCCTTGCTTAGAAACGTTGTTTTTATAACAGCAATAGTAAAAATTTATTACAAGGATTGAAAAAATACTAACCCTCGAAATCGTCAACTCAAAACAAAATTAATAAAAAAAATTAAGGAAACCCATGTCCATTAAATTTTTTAACTCTTCATAAATTTAACAGGCACAAATGTCAACAAGTCATTTAATTCAACTTAACGTCTGTTGAGTATTACATTACCTTTCTTCTAAAACTCGCTCGAGCTATAGCTGCAACCGAAGCAAAAGTGTTTTTCGCACCCAAGTCTCAGCTCGGTTGCTTCTCTCCTTCTTCCCCACCTATACCTGTAGTCACCGCTGCTGCGATGTCTTTAGAAGTTTGCACGTAGCGCGTATAGCACAACCTATACCAACTATATGTATATATCCTCCTATCGAGTTCTTAACTCATTTTCAGCTGTGGGTAGAAAGGGCAAAAGTTTAATAACAGCGCAATAATCACACCAGGCGTTTCATGGCAATCTTCTTCGGGGTGAGAGACTTGTCGATCGATGCGATGGATTTTTTTTTTATAGCACCATTGTTGTTAATGAGACAACATACCTCTAATAATTTATTGAAATATTTTAAATCGTAGTAGAAAGTTGGATATCAGGTAAAAGATAAAAAAATATATTGGAATTCCTTTCTCTCTTTAACTTTAATCCTTAAAATTTATTTATTATCAGCCAACACAATATTGAGTAGATCATAAAGTAAAAAATTATTTACACAAAGTCACCAAGCATTCCTGCATCATGCATATCAATCAGCATGTCTGCAATATCATTGGACAAAGCCTCGCCACCACCAGTCAGATTAAGATGTTCTATCAGATCGTCATCTAATTGCTGGAGTATGTCGTTGTTCTTAGCATACTCGTTCATGATTGGCAGGAAAAATGCAGCTATGACGTAACCAAAAATGGCACTACGTTTATAGTCGCGCAAGAAAGCATCATAGGAATATTTAGTAGCGTCCCAAATACCATGTTTTCGCAATCGATGAGCAACACTGTCATGGTAGGTTTTAAACAGTTCTCTGAAATACAAAAATTAATTAAAAAAATATCTTATTCATTGCATCAAGTATTGATAATTTTTAACTTACTTAAAGCGTTCCTTGATAACCCAACGCGGAGCACTCATATACAAAAATGTTGAGACATCGATGGATGGTGACGAATACATAATAAGAGCAAAATCAACCAACATAGCTTCAACGTCCTGACCAGCTTTTGGGCCTTGTGCTCTTCTAAACAAAACATTATTGGGAGTGCAATCACCGTGAACTATGATAGCCAAAGGTTCCCTTGGCTCGACGCATCGCATAAGCACATTATGGTAACAGTTTTCAAATAGTCGTTCTATTCGACTTACAAAATCTTCATTCTTAGTCCGATTGCGTATTGCGCGAGTTATTCTGCTGCAACGCTTATTTACGTTCTCTTTGTAAATTTTATTATCTCCAGCATATCTGACCTTCTCGATTCTATCGACGATTTTCTGGAACTTTTCAAACTCGCGCTCTTTAAGGGCGTACATATCGCCGTGGAATCGACCTATCGATCGTAGACCAGCCTTGAGGTACTCGAAGCTTAGGTTAATCTTGTCTGGACAGACGGAATAACCACGTGGGCACACATTTTCCAAAACGATAATCTTTTGAAACTCTGGATCTTCTCCACCTTTATAACAAACATAAGAAACGATAAATATTAATTTATAAATCGATGTAGGAAGAGCAATAAATTATCACTATACAACTGTACAGTCCAATACGTAATTGGAATAAGAAATAACAAATATAATTTCTGTGTTACCAACATAAATAACATTGTGGATAATCAGTACTGCCAGCCAGTAGACACTCGTAGGCAAGCATCTCGTTGGCGAAGAGCTGCATGTAGTTCTGAAGTTTTTTCGTTTCTGGATTCTGAGCTGGCAGTTTGATTAAGATTTTGTGCTCGGGGCCGTCACTAGTGAATCTGACGTTAGCAAAGAAGAGATCCGAGAGGAAAAACGAACCATGCGGTCTGTCTAAGTGAAACTCTGGTTTTACCGTGCCACAAGATTCGCCCATGACATCGGCTAGTCGAGGAATCAGCTGGTCCCGCAGCCACACGTTTATCTTACGCTCGAGATCCGCCATACTCTGTTCTCTTACTTCTTCTTTTGTCCGTCGTATATTCACTCACTGGTGGTCCACGCCAACTTTCCAAAAGAGAGAGAGAGAGAAGAAGTCCAACGACCAACAGCCTCCAACTTAGCAGCACACCGAGGACTACGGAAGTTTCTTGAGAACTAAAAGCCGAGAGAGCTTGTGTTGAAAGTTTGCCGCCGTCGTTCGCTCGTAATTTTCAACGATCAAACGATCTTAGAGATGTCTTTTGTACACATTGGAAAAGCGAGTTTGAGTTTGCTGATGGATTTTATAGTAGCTAGAGGTGTGATACGTTATCGACACGCATTCTTTTGTTACTGCAAATGTTTGTCGTCGTCTTCGTTGTTTGCAGATAGCGTTATTACGTGGCAAGATAATTGCAATCTTTTCAATAATGAATATAACTTTTGTCTATCTGTTGTTATTGTTGCTTTGATACATGTAATATTATGAGATTGAGCAATATGTTGCAAAATTATATTATATTCCATTGTCTTTATAGATAAATTATATGAAAATATAAAAGTACACAAAATATCGCATAAAAAGATGTAATGTGATTGTAAAGATAAGGAATCAATCGATATGACAAAGATGAAAGTAGTTAACTGACGGAAACGTTGATATACTACAAAACTAATCCCATAAGCTTATAGCAAAGAAGGCGACTGAGTGCTTCTGGTAAATTATGTTTACAGAGGTAGAAAAAGCATATTTATGAAATTATCAATCATTTACGCAATATTGCGAAAAATAATTTTGGTAAAAACGAAGAAATTTTTTTATTCGTATTGATTCTATTCTTTTTTATTATTTCAGAATTATTGTCTACGATTTAAGAACAAGTAATAATTGAATTAAAATTAATTTGATATAGTAATAATAATAACCCATACAATTACGTACTAAATATTTAAGAATTGATTTTAATATCTAGTTTCAATTTATTTTATGTAGTAAAATAAAGGTATCGTTAGCGAAGGTGGCATTTTTATCTAATTATTAGTTAAAAATCCTAAGATTGGTACAAGATATAAGCTGTATCTCATTATTATAAAAGTAGAGTCAAGGTATAATCATAATAATTATTATAAAATTAATTTTATATAACTATTATCATGCCACTTATGAAATAAAGAAGGTTTTTAATTTTTTATAAAATGAATAATATATCGACATATAGAAAAAATTATACTTCCGTCTTAGAGATAATAATTAATAAGACGCAATTGAATGATTAGATAAGACATTTTTAATTCATAAACTGCACAATAGTGTATTAAAAAATCTGAATTCTGATTTTTTTATTAAATAAATTAATTTTAAATTAATATAGAAAATGAATATATTTTGTTTTATCGTTAAAAATTGATTAGTCACATCGTTAGATACACACTATTTTGTATTCAGCGATCGAAGATAATAAATTCTAAAACTAGTACAATATGTTTGTCTGCACTTATATGTTAACACGCAACTCACTCTCTTATCTCTCGTGTGCATTGATTCACTCTAGCGCACATGAAAACACAATAAAAACCAAATACGTTGCTTTAGATAAAATCGTAATTTTTCCCCTATTGTTATATTCTTATCGCTACTTTCCTTTTTTTTCTTTTTGTTAATCACTTCATTTTAAAATTACAGATTCCAAATTGAAACTGATAACCATTAATCAGCAGTAATTTTTGATTTAATATATAATCCATCGTGATATAGAAGCGAATACCATGAAATATAACTACAAAACCGTTCAATTTTTATTGCATCTCGAAAAGAAAATTAATTTATCTACCTTGGTAAAAAGATATTAAATTAGAAATATAGCCCGATAAAAAAATTATGGATCATTAGATGAAAATCTCAGCATGCACCAAAGCAGAGCACGTCGATATTTCTTTCTTCGGTCGTACAGCATAGGCTGCATAGACGTCGATGTTGAAAAAAAAGAGAGAAAAAAAATAATAAAATAAAGTATATGCAGCTCGTGAGTGACCCGGGCTCGTGTTCGGCACGCTCGCGAAAAAAAAATCACCTCGATTACGTTTGCTCACGCAAAAGCACACCGATACAGAGCTGCTCGCGCACACCTGCACATGAGCACGAGAAAGCTGTATGGTTGTGTTGGTGGGGGAAGCAGCAGCAGCCTAAGAGATGGAGAGGAGGTAAAGAGTAGCAAACAGCGATCGATAAAAGTGTCGCCCCCTAAAGGGGTTAGCGCCTGCGGTCATTAAACGCGGAGCACTGCTGTCGGCGCGGATTATGTTGGGAGAGCTGTATTTTCTGTACCTCCTGTGTGTCTCCTCCTCCTACTACTCTTGCTGCTTGGGGCCTGTATTATCCGTTAATGCCTGGCCCCAAAGAGGCGCTGCCTAGGAGCCATCGATACAGCGATAAATAGCACGCGCGCATACGCTTGAGAGAGAGAGAGAGAGCCTCGTGTGTTATGCAGGCGAGGCAAGAGGAAAGCTCTTTCGCGTGCTTAGCTTCGATCGGCTGCTGCTGACGTCGTCGTCGTCGACGCTTTCTCCGAGCTTGGCTAATTATTTACGGGACTCCTTGCTCTATACCGTGCGAAGTTTTCGGGGACCCTGGGGACTGCTTAGCATGAGGGAAAGAGAGAGAGAAGCCAAATTTTCCACGATCGAAGTGTATGCTGCTCCCAAGAAGCTCTATTTCGTCGCTTCTGTGCTCTCCTCTTCAATTCTGGAATTGAATGGCTTATGAGTCTTACGCGTCAGCAGACTAATTTTCCTAGATTATTTATGAACTTGGATCCATTTGGTGATGAACACATACGTATGACACGTGATTATTTTATTTGCAAGCTTACTGAGAATCGAGCTTTTATTTATACTTAGCTATTACATTATGTTTAAATTTAAATTTTGTTTTTTTTTAGTTTTATTATTAAAATCATTAAAAATATATAAAAGAAAATACAACATGATTGTAATTATTTAAAAGCTCTTGTTTTATGAATAAATTACGTTGGAAGTATCTGTACTAATGAATATTCATGAAAATGAAAATCTTTGAAATTGAAGATCCGTTAAAAGCTTCCCGTTTTTTTTTTTTTTTGTAATTAAAATTTTAAATTACGTTAACATAAATTAATCAAAAATTATTTAAAACTTATTTAATACACGTACATAATATATTTAATTATTAAAACTTTTTTGAAAAGTTTCACCATATCCAATTTTTTAAAATAATCAATAAAATCTCAAAAATCCACCACGTCAATATACAAAGCAAAATTTTATTTTACAGCCATAGGCGGCAAAACATAAAAGACCTCGCAACATAACCCACATATTCTATAGCTTCTCTTAAAGCTTTGTTCAGAAGACGGAAGAGCATCTCTACTCTCTCTCTCTCTGTCTGTCTCCTTCTATCATCGAACAAGCGCAAAAGCAAGTATGTCCAGTACAGAAGACGTAGTCATCGAGTATCACTCGTGACATCACCGTATACAGAACGGAAGTCACATGAAAGGGCGTCTCTACATTGTCACATGTACCTATATAGGTGTATATATATGGAAGCAGCAAGCTAGTGCAGTGTATCACGTCGCTTTCGCGTCAATGATGTCGAGAGGGTGTCTTTCACAACTGAGAAGAAAAGCTTGAGGTGTACATATATAAGGGAAAACGCGTCGACGCACACCTGTTTGCATAAGAATCACTTTCGTATATACCAGTAAAGTCGTCGGGCTGATGAGCGAACGCTACGGCTATCTACGCGTCAACTGAAAGAGAAAGCTCGTTGAGATAACAGCTACAACGACGACGACGACGATGCCGCAGCTGAAACAAAAGTATATATGCAAGCTGCTTGCCGTCTGCTTTCTCTCTTGGTTCGTGTATATAGTATAGTAGAGGGTATAGTCGAGCCTTGCGGGCTTGCAAAGTTTTGGAATTTCCGTGGTCGGACGACGTCTTGAATTGTTTTAAGAGCTACATAGCAGTAGCTGCAGCATAGTTACAGTGAATAGTTTCTCAACATGTCTTATAAAATCTGTCTCTTTATGCTCGTAAATCAATTTAAAATTCTTAATACTATAACGTTTTAACTTGATTGCTAATTCTGATTGCTATACATACCTATATATTTCGATCGATGTTCTACATACATACATACATACCCTGTATGTATATTATCGTATAAGCTACATAAATCGTATTTTCAAATGACTACGATTTCCGTGCTTCTCTCTAACCAACTAATTTCCAAGCTTTCCCAATCTCACGCATTAGACGCTACACCGAGTTCTCTACGTTTAATTCGCGAAACTCACCCTCCCTCTCTATCCTTCGTGTTTTTTTTTCTCTTTCTCTCACTACTCTATAGTATTGCCCGGCATTGTATAATACGCCCCCGCTAATGGGTCTGCGTCACTGGCTTTATCCAATAAACCAAATCAAATCCAATCTCCCTCCCTCCCCCAACCCAACCAACTATCCCCTACCCCTTCCACCACTACCTTTTCCGTTTTCCCCTTTAACTCTACTACAGTCCTTCCACGAGCGTTTGCTATTAATCCCAGCCACGGAGTAATTCGCATTTTCGGCATTAGCCCGATTACCGGCACGACCTGCTTTTATTTCCCTCTCTGCTGCTGCTGGTCGGCCACTGCCACCACTACTACCGTTTCTGCTACTACTACTACTACCATTTGCCCGTGCGCGCGCTAATTGTCGCCGCCTCTGGCTAGCGAATCGAAGCCAAAGCTTTCTCGCCCATTTCTACAATTCCCCCCCCCCTTCTCTCCTTTCTCTCTTTCTCTTTCATTTCTTGCGGTAGAGAGGCTTTTCCAAGCCATCGACTCATTAAGTCTCGAAGAGTCGAAAGAAAAACACCCAGAGGCCGCTTTCTCGAGTTTCTCCTCTTACGACTACTACTACTACCCCACCTCCTCCTCTCATACTCCAATCGACCCTCGATGGAAACTTAAACTGCGAAAGTTTTCAGGCGCTTTCGCGCCTCCCTGATCACTACCTTACGCGCTCGTGTGCTTGACTATGCGGCAACTTTTCCCCTTCGCATGCTGCGAACGAGTAGAGAGAAAGAGAGGGAAAGAGAGTTTGCTCATCTCGCCTGCAAGAGAGTTACGTTATCGATGTATCGGACGAGCTGCCTGGAAGTGATTTATATGCTGGGTATGAATGCGCGTGCGCGGGGTATTGAATACAGTTCGTATATTTTATTATTTTTTTTATTTTTAATTTTGTTTAAGAATATAATGTACATGATGGATTTATGAAGAAGGGAATGTTGGAGACATTTCTTTTTTTATGAAGGTTTGTTGAAGGGACTATTATGTAAAATTTGCAATTAAAATTGGTGTTGTGGGCTTAGTGGTCTGAAAAAGCTATTATCATTAGAAATTTTATTGGTTTAATATAGGTCTTAATTAATTTAGATACTCTAGAGCTTGTAATAAGAAATTGTGTTTGACTTTTGGCATCAATCTAAGTAAATTACAATGTTTACAAAATTTGGATTTTACTAAAAATGTAATTGCTGCTATTCTTCATTTTTTTTTTTTTAAAAATTCAGAATATATAAACTTTACACAAATATGTGAGATTAATTTTATCATTCTACGAGTTTTCTTAAACTTTTATTACTCTTTCAT
This sequence comes from Leptomastidea abnormis, assembly GCA_030522805.1. Taxonomy (NCBI): domain Eukaryota; kingdom Metazoa; phylum Arthropoda; class Insecta; order Hymenoptera; family Encyrtidae; genus Leptomastidea; species Leptomastidea abnormis. The sequence continues at coordinate 35,980 of JAPYZE010000390.1, forward strand.
GTAAGTCATGTATATTAAGAAAATTTAAAATTTTCGATATCTTCAAGGCAAGAGAATATAAATTTTAAATAAGGTTCCTTCTTTATTCGAATGTGTACAACAAAAATGTGTAGAGATAAATTCAAAATACAGATTCTGAATTTCAAATACAAATTTTTTTTTATTATTTTGAGCGATTTCGATTTTTAGAATTTTTTTCACGTATACCTACAGTTTTTTAAAAATCTTTCAAACATATTTTTATTTGACATATTTTGTGGTTTATGAGACTTACTTTATAATTATTAAAAAAATAATAATAATGAATTCCTTTACTTTAGAGATTTAATTTTATTGTCAATTCACAATCATAAAAAAGATAACTATATAAAATAGCAAAATGAGTGTTTCGCTTTAAATTCTACATAGCTATTAACTGAGTAATAAGCAATATATCCAACCGTAAAGAAAAGTCTAAAGTCGTTCATTTTTTTCTTTCTCTACACCTTCACTACTCCTTGTACATACATATACCCCCCTATCTCCTCGTTTTTGGCGTTCATCCTTCTACTTTAGAAAAATGTCCTTGTATGTATCCCACTCTTCAGTCTCCTCCCCAACATATCCCATCCTTTTCAACCCACTTTTCACATTGACATCTCAGTCTCTCGCGCGCGCACAAATATTTTACGACGAGAGGGAGTAGTATAGCGTACACAAGAGCTCGACATGAGTCGAGCCTCGTCGAACCGTAAAATCTGAAAATTTAAGAGCGGATTTTCACGCGCGATTCGTCTCGACTCCCCTCTCGTTCGGACTCGTCTACCTCCTTCCGCCCATCTCTATATCCAACGAGTCGACCGAAGCACAAGCTTTACGAGCTGTACTCTCGTTCGGACGTGCGCGGAAAATGGGAGGGGAAGGAGATGTGAGTAGAAAAAAGAGCAGCTTTAACTTTAACCCTCGTCTTTATAAACTTCGGTCAATCCTTTGGTCAAGCCCTTTGATCTCAGTGGGTGACCCATGTCTAATCAAGTAGCGTTGCTCAAGATACCGTGCGCCTACGCTATAATCTGTCCTTTATCGGCCTTGTCAAGTCTCAAGACTCGTAACTATCCCCTACCTGCAAGTTAAGATCGGCTGGGTAAGAGATACGGAACACTTGCGATACTTACCTTCTCTTGAAAACTGTAGATCTGGCCAATTCCATACTCTCTCTTTTCTTTTCCACAACTAATTTATTCGAGCTGAATGTTAAGAGTAGGGTTCGCGAGAAAAGTGCTTCAAGTTTATGTGGGTATAGAAAAGGGGGAATAGCAAAAATATCGATGTAATCTTACTTTCGAATGATCATGTTTCAAGTGAAGATGAGGGAATCGTAATTTTTGAGTAGTACGATCGATGAGATCGCATAAGTTTTCGATATTGCTATAAATTTTCTTCACTTTTTTTTTTATCTTCAAGGTAACTTTTTTGTTTGAAAAAGTAGATAAGATTGGGTAAGATCTATTTTACACTTTTGCACGGAACATGGAAATACCAGTTGAGACATTTAAATATTAATGTAAATTTTTGATATCAAATATAGCTTTCTTTTTGCATATGCATGAAAATTCTTTGTAAATATTTTATTAAGACATTAAGATTCAAGTCTATATTGTCTTCTGTAAATACATTATTAAACGTGTGTATCTATAAATTTCTTTGCCTTATATATTGTATTATCTTTCTAAAATAACTATTTATAAATACGTATACGATGTCTGAGCATACACGATTATTTCTACTTAAATTTTTTATCAAACTACAATATCTGCAATTGTACCGTATCCCCCTCAATTTTAACGGTCTCACATTTATGAGAGGCAAAAGCGAATTTCCCCTCACAGTATTAAACCTTAACCTTTTGTCCGGCCGCGTTGATGGTAGTCATCAAACACGAATACGGGGGTATATAGCCTGCGAGCGTAAAATTCAGCTGTACCTGAAAGCGGATTCTCACCCAATTACAGCGTACGAGCGCGATCCCAGTCTCTGGGGAAAATAAATCCATCCGGTCATCTTAGTAGTGGTGCCTCGTAACCACAAAATCGCCTGCCTTGAAGAGAAAGCGAGAGGGAGAGGGACTGCTGCCAGTAACGTCTTTATTTTCCGCTATATTGAAATTTAAAGACCGTTGCGTTCGAGGAAAGGGTATAATACTCGAATTCAGGATACTTTGTGGCTGAATCATCTTGGTGCTTTTAAGACTAAAATGTTGTTACTCGAGTTAGAACCTCACACAACTCAACTAATGACATTTTATACTCTCTCGTTTTGCACAATTTTCATGACGATATATATTTTTTTAGTTTATTCTTTGTTCGATTAGGTCTTCGGATATGTCAGAAAAGTTTTCTTGCTAGAAGATACTATTTTCTATGGGAATACGAAGATTTGAATTAAAAGAAAAAAAAGATCATTTTGATAACTTAGTTAAAAATATGCGTGATGTATAATTGTATGCTCATACGTAGATGTAAAATTAAAATCAAAAGATTTTTATACGTCACAATTTCATAATGCAAATTTTCTTTTAAGTCTACCTTCATTTGAAAAAAATTGTAGTGCTTCGTAAAGTAAACATTAAAAAGATTGAGGTTAAAGAGATATATTCAGAGGTACCTATAAGCTTTGCCTAACCTTTTTTTTTCTTTTTTTTTTTTGCCTGCAAAAGGTTTCTGAGGTAGAAAGAGAAAATTAGTTGACATTTTACATATACCCACCCCTCTTTTTCCAAACTCTTGACCTACATGTAAAAGCTCTTGCTTTTTCAGTAAAGATATTCAGGCAGCTTAAATTTTATAAACTTTTTTCTCCCTGCGAACTCGCTGATTCAAAAGTAGAATACACTTTTGACAAGAACGTTCGCAGCATTTTAAAATAAAAAAAAAACTTTTTTTTAAATTTTCAAAATGATAACATTTATTTCAATAAAAATTGCTCTGAAAAAAAAAAAAAAATTTCAACGTGATTACTCAAAATCAAATGAGCAGTCAGAATACCGTATCTATATATTTTCAGTAAACTACATCATTCATCATCTTAGTTATTTGTTAATAAATATTTCATTTAAAAAATTTATTTATACAACTTGAATGCAAAGTATTACGTATTCAAATAATATTTAAATATTAAGTTAACTACACATACTTATTTTAGTCAGCTTTATTTTTTCCTTTTCTCTACACCATAATTTAGCTCTCAACCTAATCTCCAAATGAAGCTCTTAGAAAACGGAAAAAAGACCTTAGCCCAGAATATTTAAACTAACAAACCAGTATATGTCCGGTGAAAAAAAAGAGTCAGCAAGAGCTTAGCTTGTGTGTTGTAGCCACGTAAAACTCGAAGGTACTTTTTAACAAAGTCAAATATTTACCTCACCCTATTAGAATAATTAGCTGTTCGTTCAAACTATCCTGAACGAGCTTGCAGCTGTACTGCTTGTGCTCCGTTATAGTTCGATTTTCAATCAAACGAAAATCACTATATACCAGTCAGCGTAATAATTTTCGCGGGTACGTTTTAAGCTAAATGGCTCTTTTGGAAATTCTGTGTCGCTATTTACGCTTGGCGAGAGTATATGCGTACACCTATATGATGAAGCTGAGTAGCGAGACAATTGCAAAACAATGCACGGAGTTGAGAGCTTTAGTTATTCATGTGGATTTATGTGAGCTCGAGCTTTCATATGTGTGAGTGTGTGTGAGTTTTGTTTTTGAAAATGATTCGATTGGACGATTTGCTCTGTTGGATTTATGCGATTTGGTCTGTCGAATTTCTACGATGATTTCATGATATTTGATTTATTCGCTCGTAGGCAAATTGATATTTTGTTAATGTAAGTTCGTGTTAGCAAATTTGACTTTTATAAGAGGCGATTGATTTGCGGTGTTTATATGATCATTTGTATAGAAATTACATGAAAATCATTTCTCATTGCAATAGTTACATTCGTAAATGAATAATATGACGTACAAAACAATAATTTTTAAAACTACACGATAGTAATGTTGTATTATATTTTCTTTTACAGTGGGCTACAGTTACAGTATGCACAGTGCTGGTGGCAATGGTGGTGGTGGCGGTGGTGGTGGAAGCAAAAGTTCCAACACGAATCCAAACACATTGGACGATGCATCGCGGACGGGTCCGTATTTTGATAAAGCCGCGTCGAAAAACGTGACGGCCTTGTTGGGAAAAACGACCTACCTTAATTGTCGGGTGAAAAATCTTGGCAACAAAACGGTGAGTAGTGTCTATATTTTTAAATTAACATAAAAAAATTGCGTACCATAAATTTTACGAGAAAGTTATTTTTGAAAAAGGATTAATGTTTATTAGTTTTATTTCACATCTCGCTATTAACGTCAACTAGAAATGTAATGACTTTGTTATTTTAACAAGATTAATGTTTCATTAAATTTTTATGAAAAGCTCCATATATATTGTCAGTTTTATAAACTTTTTTTCTTGATAATTTACATAATTAATACAAATGACTTAAATTTTATAGTCATTCTGCTTTATACAACACAATATGATGAAAAGTAAAAATCAAAAAACTTATTTTACATATGCTCAGGCATTATAAAAAAAAAAATAACGATGTACACTGAATAAAAAACAAATAGAAAATCTCATCCTAATACACTTTCACCTCCATTTCAAAATTTAAAAATGCTTCCCTTTTTCTTCTCAACCCCTTTACAATCGACGTCAACGCCTCCTTACAGTAAAAAAAGAAAAAAAGCTCTCTTTTCCTTTGATATAAAGGATTTTCAATTTCGCAGCCAATATCCTGCGCCTGTTTTACGTCGCAGCTGACAGCGTCCAGTTGTGCGATTTCTCGCGATAACATGTATACGCGCGCATACACACACACACACACACATGTATATATGTGTATGTGTATAGCAGAGTTGGCTTCGAAAATAAGATTCGCCATCGTTGTAGTAGTCGTCGTAGTATAGCGACACGGGAAATTGCGGCGCACTCGCGTGGGGTGCCTCAGCTCTATAGACCAGCATTACGTTGAAAAGCACGCAAGAGCTTTTCCTCTATTCCCCACACTTTTCCTCTTCGCCGCGCCCTTTTTTTCTCTCTCTTTTCTTTTTCTTTTTTTTTACCTAGCACGTACACGCCTGCATCGCCAATTCCTCTCCTATCATATCGACGAGATAGAAGGTAAAAAAAAAATAGATGACAGACTTCAGTAACAGGATTCCAAGCTCTCTTGTCTGTAGAAATCGCTTACTACAGCTTTATCGCAAAATTTCAAAGAATAATGTTTTTTATTTCTTTTTTTTTTTTTTTTCGTTGATAGTTTACCGAGCTTTCCTTTTTCTACTTACATAGCAAATAGTGATTTATAAGATTTTTTTTTTAAATTGGACGATGCATTTGTTGCATCCTACGATGCAAACTGCAATTTAGATTTTATATATAATAAACATAGTTGAGATGGCGTCAACAGCTTCGTACAACTTAGACTTACTCACTCGCTGTTTGCTACAAACTGGAGTGTTTGATAGTGCTTTAACATTTTGTTTGGCCTGTCAAACACAGACTGCAAATATTTAACATCGAAATCTTGTTTCTACCTTCTAAAATGCTTCCTTGCAAATGTTTGCACAATTAAGCAACAAAAACTTTAATTTACATTGTCTTCTTTTTTTTTGCAAGTTTGAGATTATAAGAGATTTCCCTGAATTATGTATATTGCTTTCTCAAAGAGAAAGCTTTGTAACGGTGAAAAATTTCGACTCGGTTTTTTTTGTTTTTCTCGACGTTTTAAAGGTTCCTGAACTCAAAAA